>CATNUY010000023.1:475000-485897 GCA_951217065.1 Baccha elongata
GTTGTTGTTGTTGTTGTTGTTGTTGTTGTTGTTGTTGTTGTTGTTGTTGTTGTTGTTGTTGTTGTTGTTGTTGTTGTTGTTGTTGTTGTTGTTGTTGTTGTTGTTGTTGTTGTTGTTGTTGTTGTTGTTGTTGTTGTTGTTGTTGTTGTTGTTGTTGTTGTTGTTGTTGTTGTTGTTGTTGTTGTTGTTGTTGTTGTTGTTGTTGTTGTTGTTGTTGTTGTTGTTGTTGTTGTTGTTGTTGTTGTTGTTGTTGTTGTTGTTGTTGTTGTTGTTGTTGTTGTTGTTGTTGTTGTTGTTGTTGTTGTTGTTGTTGTTGTTGTTGTTGTTGTTGTTGTTGTTGTTGTTGTTGTTGTTGTTTTTTTTTTTTTTTTTTTTTTTTTTTTACACTATCAGATCTTATTCAAATGGAGCTTAAAGCAAGCATCAGCAGATGAAAGAAGATTTGCCGACACATAAAATGTGTCCCACTGGCTCATCACTTAGTGCAGGTGTTAGTTGTTAGTAGGCACAATGCAACAGAAACAAAAACACTTGCACATAAAAAGATGAAAACATATAAAGACAAAATTAAACAAAATTACACAGAAACATTTAGGATCGTGGAGCACTGGTTCTGAAGATAGTTTTTAAATTAATTTTATTTAAATTAAAATCCAACACACCATTGTTCAAGTTATATAACTTACTCATCCGCGTGAGAGGCTCATGCATGCCATAATTGGTTCTGTGATGTTCAATATTAAAAAGCTCAGAACTTCGAAGGTGGTACGACCGTCCGCGGTAGTTAAAACCAATTAAGGCTAACAGATCCGATGAATCAATTTGTCCAGAGATAAGTTGATGGAGAAAAATTAAGTCATTGTTTACTCTACGTTGATATAAAGATTGTATCTGCAAAAGCCTTATCCGATGCTCGTATGGTGGCAGGTTATAAGGATCAGCCCATGGAAGGCCTTTAAGAGCAAAGCGAATAAAATTATGCTGGACTGATTCAATACGTTTCTTATGGATTTCATAGAAAGGGGTCCATACTTGTGAGGCATACTCAAGATGCGGCCTAACATAACAGTTATACAAAGAGAGGGTAACGTATGGATCGTTAAATTCCTTTGCCCACCGTTTTATAAATCCAAGCATAGAGTTCGCCTTTTTTACAATAAGGTTAACATGTTCAGAAAATTCCAGATTAGCACTGAAATAAACACCTAAGTCCTTAAAACTAAAAACACGACTAATTTTATTTTGTGTTATACAATATTCAAAATTACTTGGAACGTTTTTCTTTGAGAAAGTAATAGTTTGGCATTTTATAGGATTAAGAGTTAACCCATTTTTATTACACCAAATACTGAAACTATCAAGATCAGCCTGCAAAAGAGTATGATCATTGGGAGATTTGATTGATTTATAAATTTTCATATCATCTGCAAATATGAGAATCTCACTAAAGCGTATAAAAGAAGAAACGTCATTTATAGCAAGAATAAATAAGAATGGACCCAAATGGCTTCCCTGGGGTACGCCTGAATGGGCAACGAAAGTATTAGAAAGGGAATTTCTAAATTTAACCTGGTAAGTTCTATTTTTTAGGTAGGATTTGATCCATGATATAAAAAGAGTAGGGAAACCGTATGCTTGCAGTTTAAAAACAATAATATTATGACTGAGTTGGTCAAATGCTTTAGAAAAATCTGTGTATATGCAATCAACTTCAGAACCACCTTCTATTGCATTTGAACAATTATGTAAAAAGGTAAGAAGGTTTGTAACAGTAGACCTTTTCTGCACGAAACCGTGTTGCTGTTTACATATAATGTTCTTACCAAAGAACAAGAGGCTTTCACATACAACCTGTTCAAAAAGCTTAGGGATACAGGACAATTTAGAAATAGGTCTATAGTTCTTGATGTCAAATTTGTCTCCTTTTTTAAAAACAGGAGTGAGAAATGATTTCTTCCAGAATGACGGAAATTTCCCAGACTTTAACGAAAGCTCAAATAATAATTGCAAGGGCTGCACTAATACACGACTACACTTTTTCAGAACAATTGGGGGTATACCGTCAGGGCCATAGGAGCAATCGTCATTTAATAATGACAAAAAGTATAAGACCCTATCTTGTTCCACAGGAATAGTGTTAAAACTCACTTGCGGGTAGGAGTTCACGTCTTTAAAAAAATCTTTATCAACACTTACATGGGTATCAACAAAGGAGTTTAAAAAATTATTTGCAAACGCATTGCAAATATCACTGGGATTTTGTATCGAAGAATTTTCATATATAAAACTTGCTGGGAAGCCATCCGAATTTTTCTTCGAGTTAACAAAATGCCAGAAGCTTTTAGGGTCATGTTTTAAAGAGATTCCCATTTCGTTAACATAGTTGGAGTATAAAGCTTTTGAAAGATTATTAAATTCTTCAAAAAGGGTTATATACTGCTCAAAGATTATTGGAGAAAGGGTTTTTATGTAAACTTTCCATACTTTATTTCTCTTGTTTCGAAGAGATTTAAGCTCTTGTGTATACCAAGGGTGACAAAAATTATTATTTTTAGATCTTTTCGTAGGTACAGAATTATTTATACAGCTACTGAGTATATTATAAAACCCAGTTACCGCATTGTCAATATTTGTAGAATCTAATATATTTTCAATATTAGATCTACTTATAACATCAGAAAGCAACTGAAAATTTGTCTTACGAAAATCAAAAACATAAGAACAGTCTTGTGGATAACAATTATCAAGAAGATGGCTGCTCAGGTCAAAAAATATATCCAGAGGTGGATGGTAGTTGTCTATATTAGTAATGCCAGAACTAGATTCGAGAACAACAGTACTAATAGCGTCAGAAGAAAATACTAAATCGAGTACTCGATTTTTAAAATTTTTAATACAGCTTACTTGCTGTAAGTCAGTAGAATAAATACCATCTAAAGAAAAAAGCTCTGTTTGTGAAGATGTTGATGTAGCTTCTTGATAAGAACCATCTTCCGAAGGAACCCACTCTATATGGGTCAGATTAAAATCTCCGAGAAGTAAAATATTGCTGTTGGAGCAAGACAAGTCAATAATAAAGTCTAAGGCCATAGCAAGTTCATTATACAATTCGATTGAACTTTTTGGTGGAATATATACATTTAAAACATATATTAGCTTAGACTGTATTGTTATTTTGATACATACTAAGTCAATAGAAAGAACAAATGGAAAAGAAATAGACGTTGATAAAAGACGATTACGAACAGCGATCAGAACACCGCCTCCTACTTCTTTAGGTTTATCAACATGACGATCTTTTCTGTAAACTAAGAACTCTTGATTGAAAAGTTCTGTGTCCAAATAGCTAGAATTCAGCCAGGTTTCTGTTAAAGCAAAGATGTCATGTGAAAAAGCTTGAGAGTTAGTATATAAATTGGCAGTTTTGCTGCGAAGCCCTCTAACATTCTGATAAAAGAGGGTAATCCTGTTCAGTTTTTTGCTGCCGAATTTTTCGATATAACTCGCCGAGGTCTGTTTTTTTTGACAGTTGTGAATTCTTTTACAAGAGCTTCAGTTGGCCAGTTATTATTGTTAATGATTGAATCGAAAAGTGTGGGATTGGCAACTATTTTAAAAGAAGAAACGAAACTATTTACTTTGCTAATCTTCGTGCATTTAATAGACGTTTTGTCAGGAATGCATTTGTTAGATACTAAATGAGAAACAATATCATCAACAACAATATCTGGATTCAAACGCGATACGAAAATAGACTTCGGTTTCGGGACAGCCTCGATAGGTCTAGGACAAGAATCTGTTGATACAAGATGATCCGATATGGTTTCACAATCCATATCACCATCTATATCTGAAATAGGCATTAAAGTAGGATTGATGGTCTGAGATGAAACAGGTGAAACCGAAGTATTATTAAGGTTTGAACAGCTCCTGAGATTAGTTCGCTTTGGGGCAGGACTCGTATTTTTAATCACTGATTTTTCTCGTCCCCTTTTCTTACCATTTTTAACAACTGGGGCAAGAAGAATACTAGAAGATGAAGAGGATTCTGCAAACAAATCCTTGTCAACTGATGAGACAGAAGCAAGGGGAGGTCCTTGGATCAGATCATCAGTTGATGTTGACATGTTAACCTTATTATTTAAAGGACAAAAAGTGGATACGTTTGAGACTGCAGTATTGAAATTTGTAAGCAAGTCCTCAAACCCTGCAGACAGTTTTAATATATTTTCTTTGAAAGAATTCATCTTAAAAGCTAGCTGCGAAATGGATATTTTGCGGCAGTCGGTACAGTACCAAAAGGCAATTTTCGAAGCTATTATTTTTTCAATGAATGCATTCGTGGAACCAACACATTTGGCATGATAAAGATTGCCACAGGTTCCAAAACATGCAAACAAGAGCTGATTGTTTGAGCTATCAGGGCAGGCTGTTGCGGAGCAAACCATTATCGCGATTTAGAAAAAACTAAAAATATTATATAAAAATGATATAAAAAAATAAACCAATAAAAAATTATTGTTTTTAGTTAAAAAAAAAAAAAAAAAATTAAAATTAAAATGAAAGAGAAGAGAAAAAAAAAATAAAATAAAAAAGAAGATTGCAGACGGTGGGATGCGAACCCACGAGGCGAATATCTGAGAATGAAGTATTATCTAATTGAGCTACCAAGCTCCTTAAAATGTAATGGATTTTTGTTAAATTAAAATAAAAAATACTAAAATTAAAATGAGAAAAGCTCAAATTAAGGGGAAATTTAACGTTAGCTTAAGGTGAGCACATACACAGAACCAAATTAAAAGCACTTAATCACACACGCAAATGAATCAAATAACAATTAAAATTAAATAAATAAGAATATGGGTGACTTAATCAAACAATTGTTTTCACCGCGCACTGTATTTAAACAAATTATTTATTATGAATTTTAATTTAAATATATAAAATATCACTAGAAAAAGTGATATTGGTCAAAAATTATAATTAAAACACAGTAATTAGATTAGAAAAACAAATTTAAAGTCGCGATGATTTAAAGATCCAACACAACACATTAGAACCAGTGCTGACACTTGTTGTTGTTGTTGTTGTTGTTGTTGTTGTTGTTGTTGTTGTTGTTGTTGTTGTTGTTGTTGTTGTTGTTGTTGTTGTTGTTGTTGTTGTTGTTGTTGTTGTTGTTGTTGTTGTTGTTGTTGTTGTTGTTGTTGTTGTTGTTGTTGTTGTTGTTGTTGTTGTTGTTGTTGTTGTTGTTGTTGTTGTTGTTGTTGTTGTTGTTGTTGTTGTTGTTGTTGTTGTTGTTGTTGTTGTTGTTGTTGTTGTTGTTGTTGTTGTTGTTGTTGTTGTTGTTGTTGTTGTTGTTGTTGTTGTTGTTGTTGTTGTTGTTGTTGTTGTTGTTGTTGTTGTTGTTGTTGTTGTTGTTGTTGTTGTTGTTGTTGTTGTTGTTGTTGTTGTTGTTGTTGTTGTTGTTGTTGTTGTTGTTGTTGTTGTTGTTGTTGTTGTTGTTGTTGTTGTTGTTGTTGTTGTTGTTGTTGTTGTTGTTGTTGTTGTTGTTGTTGTTGTTGTTGTTGTTGTTGTTGTTGTTGTTGTTGTTGTTGTTGTTGTTGTTGTTGTTGTTGTTGTTGTTGTTGTTGTTGTTGTTGTTGTTGTTGTTGTTGTTGTTGTTGTTGTTGTTGTTGTTGTTGTTGTTGTTGTTGTTGTTGTTGTTGTTGTTGTTGTTGTTGTTGTTGTTGTTGTTGTTGTTGTTGTTGTTGTTGTTGTTGTTGTTGTTGTTGTTGTTGTTGTTGTTGTTGTTGTTGTTGTTGTTGTTGTTGTTGTTGTTGTTGTTGTTGTTGTTGTTGTTGTTGTTGTTGTTGTTGTTGTTGTTGTTGTTGTTGTTGTTGTTGTTGTTGTTGTTGTTGTTGTTGTTGTTGTTGTTGTTGTTGTTGTTGTTGTTGTTGTTGTTGTTGTTGTTGTTGTTGTTGTTGTTGTTGTTGTTGTTGTTGTTGTTGTTGTTGTTGTTGTTGTTGTTGTTGTTGTTGTTGTTGTTGTTGTTGTTGTTGTTGTTGTTGTTGTTGTTGTTGTTGTTGTTGTTGTTGTTGTTGTTGTTGTTGTTGTTGTTGTTGTTGTTGTTGTTGTTGTTGTTGTTGTTGTTGTTGTTGTTGTTGTTGTTGTTGTTGTTGTTGTTGTTGTTGTTGTTGTTGTTGTTGTTGTTGTTGTTGTTGTTGTTGTTGTTGTTGTTGTTGTTGTTGTTGTTGTTGTTGTTGTTGTTGTTGTTGTTGTTGTTGTTGTTGTTGTTGTTGTTGTTGTTGTTGTTGTTGTTGTTGTTGTTGTTGTTGTTGTTGTTGTTGTTGTTGTTGTTGTTGTTGTTGTTGTTGTTGTTGTTGTTGTTGTTGTTGTTGTTGTTGTTGTTGTTGTTGTTGTTGTTGTTGTTGTTGTTGTTGTTGTTGTTGTTGTTGTTGTTGTTGTTGTTGTTGTTGTTGTTGTTGTTGTTGTTGTTGTTGTTGTTGTTGTTGTTGTTGTTGTTGTTGTTGTTGTTGTTGTTGTTGTTGTTGTTGTTGTTGTTGTTGTTGTTGTTGTTGTTGTTGTTGTTGTTGTTGTTGTTGTTGTTGTTGTTGTTGTTGTTGTTGTTGTTGTTGTTGTTGTTGTTGTTGTTGTTGTTGTTGTTGTTGTTGTTGTTGTTGTTGTTGTTGTTGTTGTTGTTGTTGTTGTTGTTGTTGTTGTTGTTGTTGTTGTTGTTGTTGTTGTTGTTGTTGTTGTTGTTGTTGTTGTTGTTGTTGTTGTTGTTGTTGTTGTTGTTGTTGTTGTTGTTGTTGTTGTTGTTGTTGTTGTTGTTGTTGTTGTTGTTGTTGTTGTTGTTGTTGTTGTTGTTGTTGTTGTTGTTGTTGTTGTTGTTGTTGTTGTTGTTGTTGTTGTTGTTGTTGTTGTTGTTGTTGTTGTTGTTGTTGTTGTTGTTGTTGTTGTTGTTGTTGTTGTTGTTGTTGTTGTTGTTGTTGTTGTTGTTGTTGTTGTTGTTGTTGTTGTTGTTGTTGTTGTTGTTGTTGTTGTTGTTGTTGTTGTTGTTGTTGTTGTTGTTGTTGTTGTTGTTGTTGTTGTTGTTGTTGTTGTTGTTGTTGTTGTTGTTGTTGTTGTTGTTGTTGTTGTTGTTGTTGTTGTTGTTGTTGTTGTTGTTGTTGTTGTTGTTGTTGTTGTTGTTGTTGTTGTTGTTGTTGTTGTTGTTGTTGTTGTTGTTGTTGTTGTTGTTGTTGTTGTTGTTGTTGTTGTTGTTGTTGTTGTTGTTGTTGTTGTTGTTGTTGTTGTTGTTGTTGTTGTTGTTGTTGTTGTTGTTGTTGTTGTTGTTGTTGTTGTTGTTGTTGTTGTTGTTGTTGTTGTTGTTGTTGTTGTTGTTGTTGTTGTTGTTGTTGTTGTTGTTGTTGTTGTTGTTGTTGTTGTTGTTGTTGTTGTTGTTGTTGTTGTTGTTGTTGTTGTTGTTGTTGTTGTTGTTGTTGTTGTTGTTGTTGTTGTTGTTGTTGTTGTTGTTGTTGTTGTTGTTGTTGTTGTTGTTGTTGTTGTTGTTGTTGTTGTTGTTGTTGTTGTTGTTGTTGTTGTTGTTGTTGTTGTTGTTGTTGTTGTTGTTGTTGTTGTTGTTGTTGTTGTTGTTGTTGTTGTTGTTGTTGTTGTTGTTGTTGTTGTTGTTGTTGTTGTTGTTGTTGTTGTTGTTGTTGTTGTTGTTGTTGTTGTTGTTGTTGTTGTTGTTGTTGTTGTTGTTGTTGTTGTTGTTGTTGTTGTTGTTGTTGTTGTTGTTGTTGTTGTTGTTGTTGTTGTTGTTGTTGTTGTTGTTGTTGTTGTTGTTGTTGTTGTTGTTGTTGTTGTTGTTGTTGTTGTTGTTGTTGTTGTTGTTGTTGTTGTTGTTGTTGTTGTTGTTGTTGTTGTTGTTGTTGTTGTTGTTGTTGTTGTTGTTGTTGTTGTTGTTGTTGTTGTTGTTGTTGTTGTTGTTGTTGTTGTTGTTGTTGTTGTTGTTGTTGTTGTTGTTGTTGTTGTTGTTGTTGTTGTTGTTGTTGTTGTTGTTGTTGTTGTTGTTGTTGTTGTTGTTGTTGTTGTTGTTGTTGTTGTTGTTGTTGTTGTTGTTGTTGTTGTTGTTGTTGTTGTTGTTGTTGTTGTTGTTGTTGTTGTTGTTGTTGTTGTTGTTGTTGTTGTTGTTGTTGTTGTTGTTGTTGTTGTTGTTGTTGTTGTTGTTGTTGTTGTTGTTGTTGTTGTTGTTGTTGTTGTTGTTGTTGTTGTTGTTGTTGTTGTTGTTGTTGTTGTTGTTGTTGTTGTTGTTGTTGTTGTTGTTGTTGTTGTTGTTGTTGTTGTTGTTGTTGTTGTTGTTGTTGTTGTTGTTGTTGTTGTTGTTGTTGTTGTTGTTGTTGTTGTTGTTGTTGTTGTTGTTGTTGTTGTTGTTGTTGTTGTTGTTGTTGTTGTTGTTGTTGTTGTTGTTGTTGTTGTTGTTGTTGTTGTTGTTGTTGTTGTTGTTGTTGTTGTTGTTGTTGTTGTTGTTGTTGTTGTTGTTGTTGTTGTTGTTGTTGTTGTTGTTGTTGTTGTTGTTGTTGTTGTTGTTGTTGTTGTTGTTGTTGTTGTTGTTGTTGTTGTTGTTGTTGTTGTTGTTGTTGTTGTTGTTGTTGTTGTTGTTGTTGTTGTTGTTGTTGTTGTTGTTGTTGTTGTTGTTGTTGTTGTTGTTGTTGTTGTTGTTGTTGTTGTTGTTGTTGTTGTTGTTGTTGTTGTTGTTGTTGTTGTTGTTGTTGTTGTTGTTGTTGTTGTTGTTGTTGTTGTTGTTGTTGTTGTTGTTGTTGTTGTTGTTGTTGTTGTTGTTGTTGTTGTTGTTGTTGTTGTTGTTGTTGTTGTTGTTGTTGTTGTTGTTGTTGTTGTTGTTGTTGTTGTTGTTGTTGTTGTTGTTGTTGTTGTTGTTGTTGTTGTTGTTGTTGTTGTTGTTGTTGTTGTTGTTGTTGTTGTTGTTGTTGTTGTTGTTGTTGTTGTTGTTGTTGTTGTTGTTGTTGTTGTTGTTGTTGTTGTTGTTGTTGTTGTTGTTGTTGTTGTTGTTGTTGTTGTTGTTGTTGTTGTTGTTGTTGTTGTTGTTGTTGTTGTTGTTGTTGTTGTTGTTGTTGTTGTTGTTGTTGTTGTTGTTGTTGTTGTTGTTGTTGTTGTTGTTGTTGTTGTTGTTGTTGTTGTTGTTGTTGTTGTTGTTGTTGTTGTTGTTGTTGTTGTTGTTGTTGTTGTTGTTGTTGTTGTTGTTGTTGTTGTTGTTGTTGTTGTTGTTGTTGTTGTTGTTGTTGTTGTTGTTGTTGTTGTTGTTGTTGTTGTTGTTGTTGTTGTTGTTGTTGTTGTTGTTGTTGTTGTTGTTGTTGTTGTTGTTGTTGTTGTTGTTGTTGTTGTTGTTGTTGTTGTTGTTGTTGTTGTTGTTGTTGTTGTTGTTGTTGTTGTTGTTGTTGTTGTTGTTGTTGTTGTTGTTGTTGTTGTTGTTGTTGTTGTTGTTGTTGTTGTTGTTGTTGTTGTTGTTGTTGTTGTTGTTGTTGTTGTTGTTGTTGTTGTTGTTGTTGTTGTTGTTGTTGTTGTTGTTGTTGTTGTTGTTGTTGTTGTTGTTGTTGTTGTTGTTGTTGTTGTTGTTGTTGTTGTTGTTGTTGTTGTTGTTGTTGTTGTTGTTGTTGTTGTTGTTGTTGTTGTTGTTGTTGTTGTTGTTGTTGTTGTTGTTGTTGTTGTTGTTGTTGTTGTTGTTGTTGTTGTTGTTGTTGTTGTTGTTGTTGTTGTTGTTGTTGTTGTTGTTGTTGTTGTTGTTGTTGTTGTTGTTGTTGTTGTTGTTGTTGTTGTTGTTGTTGTTGTTGTTGTTGTTGTTGTTGTTGTTGTTGTTGTTGTTGTTGTTGTTGTTGTTGTTGTTGTTGTTGTTGTTGTTGTTGTTGTTGTTGTTGTTGTTGTTGTTGTTGTTGTTGTTGTTGTTGTTGTTGTTGTTGTTGTTGTTGTTGTTGTTGTTGTTGTTGTTGTTGTTGTTGTTGTTGTTGTTGTTGTTGTTGTTGTTGTTGTTGTTGTTGTTGTTGTTGTTGTTGTTGTTGTTGTTGTTGTTGTTGTTGTTGTTGTTGTTGTTGTTGTTGTTGTTGTTGTTGTTGTTGTTGTTGTTGTTGTTGTTGTTGTTGTTGTTGTTGTTGTTGTTGTTGTTGTTGTTGTTGTTGTTGTTGTTGTTGTTGTTGTTGTTGTTGTTGTTGTTGTTGTTGTTGTTGTTGTTGTTGTTGTTGTTGTTGTTGTTGTTGTTGTTGTTGTTGTTGTTGTTGTTGTTGTTGTTGTTGTTGTTGTTGTTGTTGTTGTTGTTGTTGTTGTTGTTGTTGTTGTTGTTGTTGTTGTTGTTGTTGTTGTTGTTGTTGTTGTTGTTGTTGTTGTTGTTGTTGTTGTTGTTGTTGTTGTTGTTGTTGTTGTTGTTGTTGTTGTTGTTGTTGTTGTTGTTGTTGTTGTTGTTGTTGTTGTTGTTGTTGTTGTTGTTGTTGTTGTTGTTGTTGTTGTTGTTGTTGTTGTTGTTGTTGTTGTTGTTGTTGTTGTTGTTGTTGTTGTTGTTGTTGTTGTTGTTGTTGTTGTTGTTGTTGTTGTTGTTGTTGTTGTTGTTGTTGTTGTTGTTGTTGTTGTTGTTGTTGTTGTTGTTGTTGTTGTTGTTGTTGTTGTTGTTGTTGTTGTTGTTGTTGTTGTTGTTGTTGTTGTTGTTGTTGTTGTTGTTAAAAACCTAGATTTCCACACCAAGCTGTCTGCAGAGGATATGTTGATGATCTAATAAATTTTAAGGAAACAAGCATTATAAACCACATAAATTCTTCTTTAATGGAAGTTTTATCCACTTTTACTAAGGAAATTCAAATGCTAAAAACCCACACAGACTCTTCGATAAAGGAAACAATAAAAAATATGGAACAAGAAAACATGGCATCGCAAT
>CATNUY010000024.1:0-217692 GCA_951217065.1 Baccha elongata
GGGTCCAACCTTATTAATCTATTATATTTATGTATTTATTTATGTATATCTTTACTAACAGGTAAGTAAATTACAAGCATTAGCTACCAGGACTATCAGCTCGAACAAATGATAAAATAGTTAAAATTAATATATTTTATTATAAAATTAATATACTTTATTATAACAGTAAAAAATAATTCTAGATTAAATAAGTTTAATATAAATATTATTTGACTTTAGAGATTAGTTTGTAGGTTTGGATGATATTTTCTTCTGATGGGGTTTTGAGTAGATCCGGTAAAGATGAGTTGGGAAGTAGTATTTTTGAAACATCTTTGATTTTCGTACAATCGTAGACACGGTGTTTGATGGTAATAATTGTTTCACTTTCGTTGCAAAGATGACAATTTGCGGGATCAGATTTTGATATAATATGGCCGTGTGTGATGTTTGTGTGTCCCATCCGAAGACGTAGATAAACTTTGATCTTTTTCCATGAACATTGTGTGGGGTAGATGGTCTTAACAGCGTTTGGATTAATACCAGAGTAATGATGTCTATATTCAACCCAATCTTTATTTACGTCCCAATAATGTTTTATTTCTTTTCTTGTATCTTTATTGTTTGGAATGTAAAACGTTGTTAAGGGTTCACTGGTTGCTCATTTTGCGGCTTTATCTGCTGTTTCGTTGCCTTTTATGCCAACGTGCCCTGGAATCCACATAAGTTTTATATTATTCCGATTGCCACTAAGTTTATTACGAATAATCTCTGGTAAGAGCGTTCTGTTGTCAATGTTTCGCACTGCTTCTAATATGGAAAGGCTGTCAGAACAGATAATTGTCTTTTTTGACATGAAATTTCGAACGCCTTTAAAACAGCCATACCTTTGGCTGAAAAAACTGATGCAGAGTCTCTAAGAAGTCCTTTAGATACTATAGCACCGTCCAGAGTAGACACAGCAAAAGCTGTACCAAGATCGTTTTTAGATCCATCAGTGAAGACAAAGTTAAACTTATGATGTTTTTCAGTTTGCATTATTTCGAGGAAACTCTGCTTATATTGTTCAATTGAGGTTGATGTTTTTGGTAAGCACTTAAGTTGCAAATCTACACAATTACTCGAGAGTGTCCAAGGTGGTTTGGCAGCAGGCGGTAAAACATTTTTAAAAATTAGAATGTCTATTATAAGACAGCTTTCGCATGTATTTAGCCTTTGAATAAGAAGGGATGTGACGTGTTGAATTCTTTGTTCTATAGAAGGAAGACCAGCTTCGGCCAACTTATTTATGATAGTCTCTATATTCGGTAATTTTATTGAAAATATCCATTTCTATAATACTAGGTCATAAGGTTTTTTGCCTAAATCTCTTTTATACCACCTTGTCATGTCAGTTTGTTCAGTTTGATTGGCTGACATTGGTGCTGCACTGCGTTTCTCATTTGCCCTGAGAGGTTAAAGACAGATTGGGCATTATTCGAAATTAGTGATTGGTTGATTGATTAAGTTGGTCTTGGGGATGAAAATTAGTTCGGAAATTATTTGTTTCTTGTCTAGGTGGATACCTTGAAGTGTTTAAGTGTCCCGATTAGTTGGGGTTATTGTGAAAATTGGTTTTGTCGAAATGGGTTCAAATGTCCTGATGTGGTCTCTCTGGAGAAATTGAAATTATTTTGGGAACTATTTTGTCTGAAATTATTTATAAATTGATTTGAAGAATTTTGATGTTGATAATAATTATTCTGAATGAATTGTTTTTGTCTGTTTATTCTAAAGACCGTTTGTAAGTTTATTTTGTCATAGCAAAGACACGTTTAAAAAATATCTTCAATTTAATGTATGTCAAAAATATCCCTAATAGCTATCCCTCGAGAAATTACCTATCGCTACCTGTTTCACTTTATTGATAACTGGCATGTCAAAATTGGATTTCACATCCACAGAATTGTTTTCGTAACTTCGTTTATTAAGAATTTGATTTTATGGCTTATGTCTAAAATAGAACTTACTTTCAGATACGTTATTCGATTGGCAAGAAGAGATCTAGCCGCCTTCCACGTTGTCATTTGGCTGTGTATTAATAGCTCCTTGGCCCTTCCAGTCACTCTTACGTTGTAGATAACCTGCCATAATTCGCCTCTTTCTGCAACTCTAGTACCACTTTTGTGGTTTTCGACCACATTTAAAAATTGTGTGAGTTTTTGGCTTTCGCCTTTAAATTCTTATATGCAACTACAATTTCACCGTTGTCAGCAGCAACTAAATTATCAACAAATTCAACATCTACTAAAAAAACTACAATAGAATCTACTTCAAGTCGCAGGGCAGCTGAAGCATCGAACAAAATAAAATCAACGCTAATACAACAGATACCTGATTCACTTGAAGTTAATCATTCGCACTTACATCAGGAGGGCAGGTCAATAACCCTTCAAATGCTTTATGAAGAAATTTTATGCTTGAAAAATATTAATCAAGACTTCTTCGATTCCGTTAAACAATTGCAAATCGAAAACAACTCACTTAAAGATAGAATTGTGTCTCTTGAAGGAAAACTAAATTTGTGTGCAGAAGCAGTTGGAGAATGTAATTGAAATTGTAGGTGTTCCCAATGTCAGTGAAGAAAATGCATTGGAGAGTGCGCAAACGATATTTAGTACTGCTTTAAATATTACTTTTTCAACTGATAATATTCAAAAAAGCTACATCAAACCAACATCGCTGAGAAATAGTACTAACTCTGTCCCTTTAGTCAACAATGGCGAAAATAGGAGTGCTGGCCCTGGGATCATTTGCATTAACTTCTCTTCTCAAGAAGCAAAGCAGAAAGTAATGAAGAGTAAGAGAACCTTGAGAAAAAATCTAAACTCCTCTCTTTTTGTTGATAATGGCAAAAGTAATATTTACATAAATGATTCCTTAATCATTTAAAATAGATAATGGGAAGGTAATTGCTTTACGATCATTTGATGATTTAAGGGCGCTAGGAGGCAAGTAATTGTCCTTTGTTTATCTTCTTTATTCTTCAATATGAATAATTTTAACATAAGCCCCGATCTGTTTAGCAATGACCTATCTATTAAAACTATAAGTACAAATTTTTTTAATTTTCATTTAAATTCGATAGAAAGCAACTCTTTGTTTATTATCCACCAAAATGTACGTAGTTTACGGCAGAATTTTGATTCCTTAGTGTGCAATCTGGAAGCTTTTGTTTACTTGCCAGATATTACATTAGTTTCAGAAATCTGGATTTTCGAAATTGAAAGTGACGAGTATTTTATTCCTGGGTACAATTTTAGTTGTAATACAAATGAATCATACACGGCAGGAGGTGTGGGAGTTTTTGTTCGTGAGGATTTCGAATATGAAGTATATTCCATTGATATGAAGAGTGCGGATGTAATCAAAATTATGTGTAAAGTAAACAATGAGACTTTTAATTTTGCTTGTTTCTATAGACTTCAATCTTGTGAAACCCATATTTTTCTGAAAGAATTTTCAATTTTTTTAAGAAAGGAAAAGGGTACTTTATTTTGGTTGGCGATTTCAATATAGATATTTTAAACTTGAATTCTTCGTCTGAATCTTATCTAGCGTTTCTAGCTGAACATGGCTTTAATAAATTTATAAATGAATCCACTAGACCTACTTCAGGTTCTTGTCCTGACCATGTGTTTGGAAGATTTTCAAAAATATCGTCAGACCTCTGTTACGGTGTTATTTTAGATCTAGGCATCACTGACCATTGCATGAGCGGCATTTTATTGTGTAATTTAAATAATGTAAAACGTTTTAAATACGACCATGGCATAAATATTAGCAAGATAAGATTTGATTTGCTCTCCTTAGTGAAGACTGGTTTAATGTATTTGATGATGAAAATCCTAATTCTGCTTATAATTCCTTTGTTGATAAATTGCAAAAATATTTACTTAAGTGCACCCAAAGTAAGGTATATATAAAAAAAGATGTTTAATTGAAACCTTGGATAAATCATATTATTCTCAAGCAGATTAAACTCAAAAACAAATTGAAACGTAAAAGTAACCGGCACCCATCAAATACGAGACTTATGAACCGTTTAAAAACATTGTGCAAAAAAGTAAAAAGGTATTTTTTTAATTAATTTCAAAGTTCACGCGGCAACTCGAGAAAAGAGTGGAAAGTTATTAATGAAATAACAAACAGGACATTACGCGATCCTATTAATCATCTTACTATTATCAACGATAGCGTTGAAATTGAAGATCCTAAGGAAGTAGCTAACGTTTTTAACAAACATTTTATATCTGTTGGTGTTAATAATTTTCCTAACGATATCAATTATTGTGATAACTGTGCAAACAAATACATAACCAAAAATACACCCTCAAGTGGAAGCTTCTTTTTTGAGCCAATTACTGGTTCTGAACTTCTGGGAATAATTTACTCCCTAAAGAACTTTTTTTCGTCCGGTTATGATGGAATTTTCAATTCAACAATAAAAAAAATGGACTTGTATTTAGTTGATGTACTTGTTTATATTTTTAATCTAAGTATAACTTAAGGAATTTTCCCTGAAAAATTAAAATATGCTAATGTATCGCCTCTTTTCAAAAAAGGGATGAGAAAGGATATTAATAATTACAGACCAATCTCCATTTTGCCAACTATTTCGAAAGTATTTGAGAAAGCAGTAAAAAATAGAATGCTAAAGTACCTTAGTAAAAAAAAATTCTTCAATTCCGCTCAGTTTAGTTTTATGGAAGGGCTTTCAACTAAAGATGCTCTTCTCTCTTTTTGCTCGCTCATCAATAACGGGTTAGATGATAAAAAATGTTGTGCGGGTCTTTTTGTTGACATAACCAAGGCTTTTGACATGGTGAACCACAAGATATTGTTAAATAAGCTGTTTTCTGCTGGTTTTCGAGGTCCAATGCTGAGCTGGTTTGTTTCATACCTTAAAGATAGACCTCAACAAGTTAAAGTTAGTGGATGCCTGAGTAATACTGAAGTAAATAACTTGGGTGTACCGCAAGGTTCTGTCCTTGGCCAATTTTTTTCTTAGCATATATTAATTCCATATTTGCGTTAAAGTTCAGAGGACATTGTTACGGTAAAATTTACCGCAACAAAAGCCGGTCTTTGAACTTTAATTATTTAATCTTTTCTTTTCGTTGCGGCTGCAAGATTCTGGTTAAGTAAAGGGCAGCCATGGTACCATCAACCATAGGTGTACTCAACCAGCGTTTTGCAAAAGTGACAATTTATTACAGGCGATATATATAATTGGATGTAACGAGAGTGAAAGGCGTGCCAGCGGATGATCTGTAGAAATTCACTTACAATACTTACTTGGATAAAAGTGAATGCCTATACTTAAGGCTAACGAGTGTGACGTTTTTGTCAAGATAGATATTCCTAAAAATATTATTATTATATTAATGTTTTGGAAGAATGGAACGTTAACGTTTTTTACCGTAATTTTAACTTATGGTTTAAAAGGTCTATCGGGATTATTAGAGTAGATTTCGAGTTTTTTACAAATTATGCCTTCTTCACTCTTCTCAAAAATTGTTTGATGAAAAAGATTGTTTCGCCTTTCGAATCACGATTAGATAATTAATTAACTGGGGAATGCCCAGCAAGAATCTTTTTCTTGAGTTTTGTTCTTTATTAGTTTTTCTCGAAAAAAATTGTTAATTGGGTGTGGTGTCCGAACTCGGCCTTGTAGAATTTGTCACGTTTTGGGACAGCTCCAACAACTTGGTGAATTCCGTGAATGTGAAGCGAGAGTAAAGTTTCGTTAAGAATTCAACAACGGTGGGGCTGGAAAGTAAGAGAAGCTTCCACGCTACTGCTATACCGGTGACCGAATTCCACGAAAAAGATTGGATGGTTGTATGTATGTGTGAGTGCATGAGAAGGCCGAGGGAGGACGAATATATTGAGGTTGGTGAAAAAGATCTCTTCTGGTTGAGCTAGATTAACGAGAGGTTGATCAAAACAAAAAAAAGAGTCGAGAAAATTAAAAAGTGAAAAAAAATTCGAGAAGGAGATTTGGGTAGAAAAATAGAAATTTTTGAAGATAGAGTAGAGAGTCGAGACGTGAAAATTAAAGTTGGAGATTGAAGGAGAGTGAAGGAGAAAGGAAAATAAATAAAAGATAAGTAGAGTGTAGAGTGTTGTGGTTTATCTCAAGTGTGTGGCCATTTTGGTTTTGTTTGTCGCGGTAGACCTTTTAATTCGATTAATATAGGTGGTTTAATTTGTTTAATTGTTTGCCCCTTTTTAATTCCGGTAACGTTCCATTCTTCGGCTTTACGGTTCCCCGTGAGCCCCGTAAAATTTAATTTAATTCAAACTGCAAAAAGGCAGATTTACTGTTTGGTACCTTTTCATCTTTATTAACTGTCTATAATTTATTTGAAAAAATTTAAGGTTTTTGTCCTGGGTTATCCAAGGTTTCCTTAATAAAACATTTTAAAATCTCAACTTGAGAATATAAAATTGGTGTTTTTATTTTATACGGTTATTTCGTTTTGCTCAAATATTTTAAATACATCGTACCCAGGTTTGAAATTTTACCTATAAAGAATTTCTGGCGCCCAAATCCCTTTTTGGACACGGCCCTGTGTTCAAATATCAAATAATTTTTGATTCGGTCGATAATCAATAATTACAACTCATTCTCATTTGTTTACCATTAAAAATAAAAATTCTTCCAAAGAACCTACGACCTGCTGAGCTAGACGGGAAGGTAACATTATTAACGTGTTACTTGTTGCACTTTTGGTGGTTTCTTTCGTGTACCTACCTATTCTTCGTTATCTTCTGATTTGGACCATCTGTCAAATTAGTTGATAAGATTATTCGGTCGTATCGGTGCAAATTCTTTTTAGTTGTTTTGTTTATTCAGAAGTCGGGTTTGTAATAATAAAATAAATTAAATATTTAATAACCCTCCCCCTTACCCGGTGAAAAAGTGCAACAAAGTGGCGCCCAACGTGGTGCCTTAATTTTTGGAAGAATTCGTGTTATCGTGGAGAATTTTTATTCCGTGGTTTTATCTAATATACCTACATAGTTGTGTCGTGTTCTTTTTTTCATAATCTTTATTAGAAAGAATTTAAATAGATTTTATTTTTTTATATAAGTGCTTAAATATTTTGATTTCGTTAAACAGATAAATACCTATATAAATAATTGGCAGTGGAATTGATATGCAATAATTTGTTCAGTGGAGTGAGAGTACATACCTACATAACCATACCTAGATATATGGTGGAAGTGGAGTAAGGAACAGCTGGAGAAAAATCTAGTATACAAGTAATTTTTTTGTTGATCATATTAATTTTAATTAGAAATATAATATTCTATTATCAATTTACATTTTATTTTTCTCATTTTATTTCATATATAACTTCATTCAAACATAACTTTTTTAAATTTTTCATTTATTTTTGCCTTTATTGATATATTATTTTTGCCGGCGGCATTTTGATTTAATTCTCTTTTATTTACTTGAGTATAAGTGTCGTGATATATTCTCGCGTGATAGTTTTTTCTCTTTTTCTCTATAGAGTAATTTTTTTTGATAAATCGAGTGAGGATTATTAAAACTCATAATCTTACAGTGTAGTGCAGAAATTTTTGGAGAAAAAAAAATATTTTTTGAAATAGGGAAATTTTTATTAATAGATCCATTTTTTTTTTAACTGAAAAAATTTGGATTAAAAATTTGATTCTAAATAATCAAATTTTTAATTAATTTAAAGTGTTGCCAACACTATTTTTTTTTATTTTTTTTAAGAATTTTTCTTTATTTGGTTGTTTATATAATTATTTTTTTTTTTCCAAAATGAATATTGGAAGGTTAGCGCAGGAGGAGTTGGCGTACGAGATGAAGGTTAGGGGTTTAAAAATGGATACGGTTGATGTTGTGCGGAAGAGCTTAAGATCTTCACGTTTAGTCAGACAAGATTCTTTAGGCATTGTCAAAGTTTATCCCTTTAGCTTTGATGACGATGTAGATGCCGTGAAGGCAAAAATAGTAGAGATTAAGGCCCTTTTAGAAAATGTTCCTAAAAATCCGAAGTCCTCGGAATATTTGAAAATAACAACAAAAATTGAATGGTGTTTAGGTAGGTTATCTAGAACTCCGTGTGATGGTGAAGAAGAAGAGGATGAAATAAGTGGTGTGAGAAATGATATTTTGTTGTTGTTGGGTGATTTAACTGGTGAATGTGAGAGTAGTGATGATGAAGAAGAATTTCCCGGGTAAAAGACTGCTGCACTGCGTTTCTCATTTGCCCTGAGAGGTTATAGACAGATTGGGCATTATTCGAAATTAGTGATTGGTTGATTGATTAAGTTGGTCTTGGGGATGAAAATTAGTTCGGAAATTATTTGTTTCTTGTCTAGGTGGATACCTTGAAGTGTTAAAGTGTCCCGATTAGTTGGGGTTATTGTGAAAATTGGTTTTGTCGAAATGGGTTCAAATGTTCTGATGTGATCTCTCTGGAGAAATTGAAATTATTTTGGGAACTATTTTGTCTGAAATTATTTATAAATTGATTTGAAGAATTTTGATGTTGATAATAATTATTCTGAATGAATTGTTTTTGTCTGTTTATTCTAAAGACCGTTTGTAAGTTTATTTTGTCATAGCAAAGACACGTTTAAACAATATCTTCAATTTAATGTATGTCAAAAATATCCCTAATAGCTATCCCTCGAGAAATTACCTATCGCTACCTGTTTCACTTTATTGATAACTGGCATGTCAAAATTGGATTTCACATCCACAGAATTGTTTTCGTAACTTCGTTAATTAAGAATTTGATTTTATGGCTTATGTCTAAAATAGAACTTACTTTCAGATACGTTATTCGATTGGCAAGAAGAGATCTAGCCGCCTTCCACGTTGTCATTTGGCTGCGTATTAATAGCTCCTTGGCCCTTCCAGTCACTTTTACGTTGTAGATAACCTGCCATAATTCGCCTCTTTCTGCAACTCTAGTACCACTTTTGTGGTTTTCGACCACATTTAAAAATTGTGTGAGTTTTTGGCTTTCGCCTTCAAATTCTTATATGCAAATACAATTTCACCGTTGTCAGCAGCAACTAAATTATCAACAAATTCAACATCTACTAAAAAAACTACAATAGAATCTACTTCAAGTCGCAGGGCAGCTGAAGCATCGAACAAAATAAAATCAACGCTAATACAACAGATACCTGATTCACTTGAAGTTAATCATTCGCATTTACATCAGGAGGGCAGGTCAATAACCCTTCAAATGCTTTATGAAGAAATTTTATGCTTGAAAAATATTAATCAAGACTTCTTCGATTCCGTTAAACAATTGCAAACTCACTTAAAGAGAGAATTGTGTCTCTTGAAGGAAAACTAAATTTGTGTGCAGAAGCAGTTGGAGAATGTAATTGAAATTGTAGGTGTTCCCAATGTCAGTGAAGAAAATGCATTGGAGAGTGCGCAAACGATATTTAGTACTGCTTTAAATATTACTTTTTCAACTGATAATATTCAAAAAAGCTACATCAAACCAACATCGCTGAGAAATAGTACTAACTCTGTCCCTTTAGTCAACAATGGCGAAAATAGGAGTGCTGGCCCTGGGATCATTTGCATTAACTTCTCTTCTCAAGAAGCAAAGCAGAAAGTAATGAAGAGTAAGAGAACCTTGAGAAAAAATCTAAACTCCTCTCTTTTTGTTGATAATGGCAAAAGTAATATTTACATAAATGATTCCTTAATCATTTAAAATAGATAATGAGAAGGTAATTGCTTTACGATCATTTGATGATTTAAGGGCGCTAGGAGGCAAGTAATTGTCCTTTGTTTATCTTCTTTATTCTTCAATATGAATAATTTTAACATAAGCCCCGATCTGTTTAGCAATGACCTATCTATTAAAACTATAAGCACAAATTTTTTTAATTTTCATTTAAATTCGATAGAAAGCAACTCTTTGTTTATTATCCACCAAAATGTACGTAGTTTACGGCAGAATTTTGATTCCTTAGTGTGCAATCTGGAAGCTTTTGTTTACTTGCCAGATATTACATTTGTTTCAGAAATCTGGATTTTCGAAATTGAAAGTGACGAGTATTTTATTCCTGGGTACAATTTTAGTTGTAATACAAATGAATCATACTCGGCAGGAGGTGTGGGAGTTTTTGTTCGTGAGGATTTCGAATATGAAGTATATTCCATTGATATGAAGAGTGCGGATGTAATCAAAATGATGTGTAAAGTAAACAATGAGACTTTTAATTTTGCTTGTTTCTATAGACTTCAATCTTGTGAAACCCATATTTTTCTGGAAGAATTTTCAATTTTTTTAAGAAAGGAAAAGGGTACTTTATTTTGGTTGGCGATTTCAATATAGATATTTTAAACTTGAATTCTTCGTCTGAATCTTATCTAGCGTTTCTAGCTGAACATGGCTTTAATAAATTTATAAATGAATCCACTAGACCTACTTCAGGTTCTTGTCCTGACCATGTGTTTGGAAGATTTTCAAAAATATCGTCAGACCTCTGTTACGGTGTTATTTTAGATCTAGGCATCACTGACCATTGCATGAGCGGCATTTTATTGTGTAATTTAAATAATGTAAAACGTTTTAAATACGACCATGGCATAAATATTAGCAAGATAAGATTTGATTTGCTCTCCTTAGTGAAGACTGGTTTAATGTATTTGATGATGAAAATCCTAATTCTGCTTATAATTCCTTTGTTGATAAATTGCAAAAATATTTACTTAAGTGCACCCAAAGTAAGGTATATATAAAAAAAGATGTTTAATTGAAACCTTGGATAAATCATATTATTCTCAAGCAGATTAAACTCAAAAACAAATTGAAACGTAAAAGTAACCGGCACCCATCAAATACGAGACTTATGAACCGTTTAAAAACATTGTGCAAAAAAGTAAAAAGGTATTTTTTTAATTAATTTCAAAGTTCACGCGGCAACTCGAGAAAAGAGTGGAAAGTTATTAATGAAATAACAAACAGGACATTACGCGATCCTATTAATCATCTTACTATTATCAACGATAGCGTTGAAATTGAAGATCCTAAGGAAGTAGCTAACGTTTTTAACAAACATTTTATATCTGTTGGTGTTAATAATTTTCCTAACGATATCAATTATTGTGATAACTGTGCAAACAAATACATAACCAAAAATACACCCTCAAGTGGAAGCTTCTTTTTTGAGCCAATTACTGGTTCTGAACTTCTGGGAATAATTTACTCCCTAAAGAACTTTTTTTCGTGCGGTTATGATGGAATTTTCAATTCAACAATAAAAAAAATGGACTTGTATTTAGTTGATGTACTTGTTTATATTTTTAATCTAAGTATAACTTAAGGAATTTTCCCTGAAAAATTAAAATATGCTAATGTATCGCCTCTTTTCAAAAAAGGGATGAGAAAGGATATTAATAATTACAGACCAATCTCCATTTTGCCAACTATTTCGAAAGTATTTGAGAAAGCAGTAAAAAATAGAATGCTAAAGTACCTTAGTAAAAAAAAATTCTTCAATTCCGCTCAGTTTAGTTTTATGGAAGGGCTTTCAACTAAAGATGCTCTTCTCTCTTTTTGCTCGCTCATCAATAACGGGTTAGATGATAAAAAATGTTGTGCGGGTCTTTTTGTTGACATAACCAAGGCTTTTGACATGGTGAACCACAAGATATTGTTAAATAAGCTGTTTTCTGCTGGTTTTCGAGGTCCAATGCTGAGCTGGTTTGTTTCATACCTTAAAGATAGACCTCAACAAGTTAAAGTTAGTGGATGCCTGAGTAATACTGAAGTAAATAACTTGGGTGTACCGCAAGGTTCTGTCCTTGGCCAATTTTTTTCTTAGCATATATTAATTCCATATTTGCGTTAAAGTTCAGAGGACATTGTTACGGTAAAATTTACCGCAACAAAAGCCGGTCTTTGAACTTTAATTATTTAATCTTTTCTTTTCGTTGCGGCTGCAAGATTCTGGTTTAGTAAAGGGCAGCCATGGTACCATCAACCATAGGTGTACTCAACCAGCGTTTTGCAAAAGTGACAATTTATTACAGGCGATATATATAATTGGAAGTAACGAGAGTGAAAGGCGTTCCAGCGGATGATCTGTAGAAATTCACTTACAATACTTACTTGGATAAAAGTGAATGCCTATACTTAAGGCTAACGAGTGTGACGTTTTTGTCAAGATAGATATTCCTAAAAATATTATTATTATATTAATGTTTTGGAAGAATGGAACGTTAACGTTTTTTACCGTAATTTTAACTTATGGTTTAAAAGGTCTATCGGGATTATTAGAGTAGATTTCGAGTTTTTTACAAATTATGCCTTCTTCACTCTTCTCAAAAATTGTTTGATGAAAAAGATTGTTTCGCCTTTCGAATCACGATTAGATAATTAATTAACTGGGGAATGCCCAGCAAGAATCTTTTTCTTGAGTTTTGTTCTTTATTAATTTTTCTCGAAAAAAATTGTTAATTGGGTGTGGTGTCCGAACTCGGCCTTGTAGAATTTGTCACGTTTTGGGACAGCTCCAACAACTTGGTGAATTCCGTGAATGTGAAGCGAGAGTAAAGTTTCGTTAAGAATTCAACAACGGTGGGGCTGGAAAGTAAGAGAAGCTTCCACGCTACTGCTATACCGGTGACCGAATTCCACGAAAAAGATTGGATGGTTGTATGTATGTGTGAGTGCATGAGAAGGCCGAGGGAGGACGAATATATTGAGGTTGGTGAAAAAGATCTCTTCTGGTTGAGCTAGATTAACGAGAGGTTGATCAAAACAAAAAAAAGAGTCGAGAAAATTAAAAAGTGAAAAAAAATTCGAGAAGGAGATTTGGGTAGAAAAATAGAAATTTTTGAAGATAGAGTAGAGAGTCGAGACGTGAAAATTAAAGTTGGAGATTGAAGGAGAGTGAAGGAGAAAGGAAAAAAATAAAAGATAAGTAGAGTGTAGAGTGTTGTGGTTTATCTCAAGTGTGTGGCCATTTTGGTTTTGTTTGTCGCGGTAGACCTTTTAATTCGATTAATATAGGTGGTTTAATTTGTTTAATTGTTTGCCCTTTTTTAATTCCGGTAACGTTCCATTCTTCGGCTTTACGGTTCCCCGTGAGCCCCGTAAAATTTCATTTAATTCAAACTGCAAAAAGGCAGATTTACTGTTTGGTACCTTTTCATCTTTATTAACTGTCTATAATTTATTTGAAAAAATTTAAGGTTTTTGTCCTGGGTTATCCAAGGTTTCCTTAATAAAACATTTTAAAATCTCAACTTGAGAATATAAAATTGGTGTTTTTATTTTATCCGGTTATTTCGTTTCAAATATTTTAAATACATCGTACCCAGGTTTGAAATTTTACCTATAAAGAATTTCTGGCGCCCAAATCCCTTTTTGGACACAACCCTGTGTTCAAATATCAAATAATTTTTGATTCGGTCGATAATCAATAATTACAACTCTTTCTCATTTGATTACCATTAAAAATAAAAATTCTTCCAAAGAACCTACGACCTGCTGAGCTAGACGGGAAGGTAACATTATTAACGTGTTACTTGTTGCACTTTTGGTGGTTTCTTTCGTGTACCTACCTATTCTTCGTTATCTTCTGATTTGGACCATCTGTCAAATTAGTTGATAAGATTATTCGGTCGTATCGGTGCAAATTCTTTTTAGTTGTTTTGTTTATTCAGAAGTCGGGTTTGTAATAATAAAATAAATTAAATATTTAATAACCCTCCCCCTTACCCGGTGAAAAAGTGCAACAAAGTGGCGCCCAACGTGGTGCCTTAATTCTTGGAAGAATTCGTGTTATCGTGGAGAATTTTTATTCCGTGGTTTTATCTAATATACCTACATAGTTGTGTCGTGTTCTTTTTTTCATAATCTTTATTAGAAAGAATTTAAATAGATTTTATTTTTTTATATAAGTGCTTAAATATTTTGATTTCGTTAAACAGATAAATACCTATATAAATAATTGGCAGTGGAATTGATATGCAATAATTTGTTCAGTGGAGTGAGAGTACATACCTACATAACCATACCTAGATATATGGTGGAAGTGGAGTAAGGAACAGCTGGAGAAAAATCTAGTATACAAGTAATTTTTTTGTTGATCATATTAATTTTAATTAGAAATATAATATTCTATTATCAATTTACATTTTATTTTTCTCATTTTATTTCATATATAACTTCATTCAAACATAACTTTTTTAAATTTTTCATTTATTTTTGCCTTTATTGATATATTATTTTTGCCGGCGGCATTTTGATTTAATTCTCTTTTATTTACTTGAGTATAAGTGTCGTGATATATTCTCGCGTGATAGTTTTTTCTCTTTTTCTCTATAGAGTAATTTTTTTTGATAAATCGAGTGAGGATTATTAAAACTCATAATCTTACAGTGTAGTGCAGAAATTTTTGGAGAAAAAAAAAATATTTTTTGAAATAGGGAAGTTTTTTATTAATAGATCCATTTTTTTTTTAACTGAAAAAATTTGGATTAAAAATTTGATTCTAAATAATCAAATTTTTAGTTAATTTACTGTGTTGCCAACACTATTTTTTTTTATTTTTTTTAACAATTTTTCTTTATTTGGTTGTTTATATTATTATTTTTTTTCCCAAAATGAATATTGGAAGGTTAGCGCAGGATGAGTTGGCGTACGAGATGAAGGATAGGGGTTTAAAAATGGATACGGTTGATGTTATGCGGAAGAGCTTAAGAGCTTCACGTTTAGTCAGACAAGATTCTTTAGGCATTGGCAAAGTTTATCCCTTTAGCTTTGATGACGATGTAGATGCCGTGAAGGCAAAAACAGTAGAGATTAAGGCCCTTTTAGAAAATGTTCCTAAAAATCCGAAGTCCTCGGAATATTTGAAAATAACAACAAAAATTGAATGGTGTTTAGGTAGGTTATCTAGAACTCCGTGTGATGGTGAAGAAGAAGAGGATGAAATAAGTGGTGTGAGAAATGATGTTTTGTTGTTGTTGGGTGATTTAACTGGTGAATGTGAGAGTAGTGATGATAAAGAAGAATTGCCCGGGAAAAAGACTCCAGCAACAACTGGAAATCAGTTGAAGATGCCGATAGATCGATCGGTCAACGTTGGTTCCCCCTTTCAATCAAGCCCTTCAGTAGGAAGGCATACTGAACTCGTATTAGTAACTCTAGCTGAACCAACACGGGTTGCCAGCAGGGTTGAAATAGTTGATAAGGTAATACCTGAACGAGTGGAGGTGCAAACAAAATGCACAGAAAGAGTGGGAAAGTGGGGAGTAAAGTTTACTGGTGACTCGGACGGAGCATCTGTAAATTCATTCTTAGAATGGGTTGAGGAACTTCGGTTGGCCAATGATGTTCCAGAAACCCATCTCTTTAAATCAGCTTCGGAACTTTTAACTGGGAAGGGAAGATTTTCGCGATTGGCAAGAGTTGGTGCAAGAACTCAAGGCACAATTCCTACCTGCAAACTACGATGATCTTTTATTAGAAGAGATCAACCGACGTTCACAGGGGAAGGATGAATCTTTCGGCACTTACTTGGCCACCATGAGGACATTGTTTCGAAGATTATCGGAACCATTGTCAGAGGGAAGGATGCTTTCAATTTTAAGGAAAAATGTAGACCCCTTCTTTCAGATTCAAATCACTAGTGCCAAACCTAAAACGGTTAAGGAGATGGCAATTTTAGGAAGAGAGCTAGATAGTTTAAAGGTTAATATTGATTCGTTTACTCCTCCTTCTAAAAATAGAAATCTGTTGGAACCAGAGTGTGGTTACCAACCAAACGCGTCAAGACAACATCGGGTGGAAGTTGTCAGTCCAGTTCGAGAAAATCCTTTTCGTCAGGTTGGTAGAGTGTTTAGATGTTTTAACTGTAACAGCGAAGGGCGTTTTGGTTGCGGTGCAGTGGGCGTCAATCGTAGAGATTGTCGTCATTGTTCGGGAAATGGGCAACGGTCTCTCGGGACAGCAGGCCGAGAAAACCTTCAGTGTTAATTAGGTGGCCTGCTGGCGACCAACTGGTAGATCGTGTACAACTGAGTTTCACATTAGCGGCAAATGGTAGAGATAGAAGGCCATATTTAAGTGTCAACATTTACGGTATTAAATTTTTATAGAAGACTAAATGAAGTTTCTGACAGGGACGCTTATCCACTACCCTTCATTTCAGTGATTTTGGATAAGCTTCGAAACGCGAAGTTTTTGACATCGCTTGATATCAAGTCTGCATACTGGCAGATACCCATGGAGGAAGAATCGCGCAAGTACACAGCCTTTACAGTGCCAGGCAGAGGACTTTTTCAGTTCAAGAGAATGCCATTCGGCTTACATAATTCTCCTGCGACATGGCAAAGGTTCATAGACGATGTTCTGGGTCCTGACTTGGAATCTTTCGATTTTGTGTACTTGGATGACATTATCATCGTCACCGATTCTTTCAAAAAACACATAGAAATTCTTAAAGAAGTTCTTAAACGTTTAGGAGAAGCGGGGCTTAAAGTAAGTAGAGACAAATGTCATTTTTGTAGGCCTTCTTTGAAATTTCTTGGGTATGTAGTGGATAGGAATGGACTTCACGTCGATCCTGAAAAAGTAGAAAGCATGTTGAGAATTCCAGCCCCCAAAAATGTGAAAGAAATTAGAAGTTTTGTAGGGACTATTTCTTGGTATCGACGATTCGTGACAAATTTTGCAATTTTAGTAAGCCCTCTTACCGATCTTTTAAAGAAAGGTAAGAAATTTGAGTGGTCACAAAAGTGTGAAGATAGTTTTAGGAAAGCCAAAGAGTGTTTGGTTACGGCACCGATTCTGACTTGTCCGGATTTTTCTCGACCGTTTGTTGTCCAAACAGACGCGTCAGACTATGGAATCGGAGCCGTACTTTCTCAAGAATTTGAAGATGGAGAAAATGCAATTTGTTATATAAGTCGGTCATTGAATAGGAGCGAAAGAAACTACTCTACGACCGAAAAGGAATGCTTGGCAGTTTTATGGGCTATTGAGAAGTTACGGCTGTATCTCGAAGGTGTTCGATTTACTGTCGTGACGGATCATTACTCATTGGTCTGGTTAAGTAACCTCAAGGATCCGCAGAGTAGGTTAGCTCGTTGGGCCATTCGACTCCAACAATTCGATTACAAGATCATCCATCGTAAGGGAAAAGAACATGTCATTCCCGACATGTAATCGCGAGGAGTTCCAGTAGTGGCTGGAATCTCTGATCCGGATTTGGACCCTTGGGTGATTAAAATGAAATCCTTGTTAGAAAAGAGTCCTTTAGCATACCCATCCTGGAGAGTAGAAAATGGGCGGCTCTATAAATATGTTAAGGTGAATCATGTAGTGGTTCATGAAGAGAACGAGTTTTGGAAGTTAGTTGTGGGGAAAAGTGATAGAGTTAGAATTTTGAGTGAGTGCCATGATAGTCCATTAGTAGGACACATGGGAGTGAAGAAAACTTTTGCTAGGATAGCAAATAAATATTATTGGCCCAAAATGAGAGCAGATGTTACAAAATATGTTAGGAGCTGTAAAATTTGCCAACAAGTGAAACCTGTTAACGATAAACCAGCTGGTCTTATGACGGAGAGAGTAGGGACTTCAAAACCATGGGAAATAGTTTGCGTGGACTTGGTTGGTCCATTGCCGAAGTCATCTAGGGGTTTTGTTTATATTTCAACTGTGGTGGATTATTTCACAAAATTTCTTCTTTTATTTTCTCTTCGTTCTGCAACCGCAAAGGCGGTGTGCAAAGAGTTGCAAGACAACGTCTTTCTTCTCTTCGCGTCTGCGATAATGGTCCTCAGTTCCGTAGTAAAGAACTAAAGGCGCTTGGCGAAGCATATGGATCAACTCTTCGGTTTACTGCGCACTACCACCCACAACAAACCCTGCGGAGCGCATAAACCAAATCATTAAAACGACTCTTCGAGCTTATGTCTCGGAGAGTCATCGAAGTTGGGATTCACAACTGGCAAAGGTGGCCTGTGCAATTCGAACTTCGCAGCATGAGGTGTTGGGCGTTTCGCCATATTTCGCGAATTTCGGTCGAAACATGGTGATGAGTGGATGTGAGGTAGGTCTTAGAAACAGCGAGAGGAGTCAAGGACAATAGGAGATCGAAACACAGTTTAAAAAATTACGCGAGGACATATCTAGGAAGCTATCTGCGGCATCCAATAAGTCCGCCAAAATGTATAATTTACGACGGAGAGACACGCAGTATCAACTTGGCGATCTCGTGTGGCGACGAAATTTCGCGCTGTCCGATGCAGCGAATTTTTACGCAGCGAAACTGGCTACAAAATTTGTGGGGCCTTATCGCATAAGTAAACGTATGTCTCCTTGGACGTACGTACTAATTGACGATCGAGGAAAGGAGCGGGGTACATGGCACGTTAAAGATTTAAAGCCATTTGTTGATACGGCTGTTAATATTTGAGATTGAAGTCCCTAAGAGTAACTTTAATTTAAAAATTTATTTTCATTTTTTTGAGTTGTTTTTTTTATGAAGTCGTGCCAATTTTTTTTTTTTTTTTGTAATTTTTGTAAAGTATTTGGAGGCATTTTGGCCTTGATGGAAATCCTCGTGTTGTGTTGTTTTTCTTTAGGAAATGGTTTAAGTTTCTTTGGAAAAGTAAACACATTTCCTGGGAGGTAAGGGTGGAATTTGTTATGGTAAAATTTACCGCAACAAAAGCCGGTCTTCGACCTTTAATTATTTAATCTTTTCTTTTTGTTGCGGCTGCAAGATTCTGGTTAAGTAAAGGGCAGCCATGGTACCATCAACCATAGGTGTACTCAACCAACGTTTTGCAAAAGTGACAATTTATTACAGGCGATATATATAATTGGAAGTAACGAGAGTGAAAGGCGTGCCAGCGGATGAGCTGTAGAAATTCACTTACAGTTCTTGGATAAAAGTGAATGCCTATACTTAAGGCTAACGAGTGTGACGTTTGTGTCAAGATAGATATCTTGACGGCCATGAGCCCTTCCTAAAAATATTATTATTATATTAATGTTTTGGAAGAATGGAACGTTAACGTTTTTTACCGTAATTTTAACTTGTTGTTTAAAAGGCCTATCGGGATTATTAGAGTAGATTTCGAGTTTTTTACAAATTATGCCTTCTTCACTCTTCTCAAAAATTGTTTGATGAAAAAGATTGTTTCGCCTTTCGAATCACGAGTAGGTTAATTAACTGGGAGAATGCCCAGCAAGAATCTTTTTCTTGAGTTTTGTTCTTTATTAATTTTTCTCGAAAAAATTGTTAATTGGGTGTGATGTCCGAACTCGGCCTTGCAGAATTCGTCAAGTTTTGGGACAACTCCAACAACTTGGTGAATTCCGTGAATGTGAAGCGAGAGTAAAATTTCGTTAGGAATTCAACAACGGTGGGGCTGGAAAGTAAGAGAAGCTTCCACGCTACCGCTATACCCGTGACCGAATTCCACGAAAAAGATTGGATGGTTGTATGTATGTGTGAGTGCATGAGAAGGCCGAGGGAGGACGAATATATTGAGGTTGGTGAAAAAGATCTCTTCTGGTTGAGCTAGATTAACGAGAGGTTGATCAAAACAAAAAAAAGAGTCGAGAAAATTAAAAAGTAAAAAAAAATTCGAGAAGGAGATTTGGGTAGAAAAATAGAAATTTTTGAAGATAGAGTAGAGAGTCGAGACGTGAAAATTAAAGTTGGAGATTGAAGGAGAGTGAAGGAGAAAGGAAAAAAAAATAAAAAAAAAAAAAAATCACGGTTCCCCGTGAGCCCCGTAAAATTTCATTTAATTCAAACTGCAAAAAGGCAGATTTACTGTTTGGTACCTTTTCATCTTTATTAACTGTCTATAATTTATTTGAAAAAATTTAAGGTTTTTGTCCTGGGTTATCCAAGGTTTCCTTAATAAAACATTTTAAAATCTCAACTTGAGAATATAAAATTGGTGTTTTTATTTTATCCGGTTTCAAATATTTTAAATACATCGTACCCAGGTTTGAAATTTTACCTATAAAGTATTTCTGGCGCCCAAATCCCTTTTTGGACACAACCCTGTGTTCAAATATCAAATAATTTTTGATTCGGTCGATAATCAATAATTACAACTCTTTCTCATTTGATTACCATTAAAAATAAAAATTCTTCCAAAGAACCTACGACCTGCTGAGCTAGACGGGAAGGTAACATTATTAACGTGTTACTTGTTGCACTTTTGGTGGTCTCTTTCGTGTACCTACCTATTCTTCGTTATCTTCTGATTTGGACCATCTGTCAAATTAGTTGATAAAATTATTCGGTCGTGTCGGTGCAAATTCTTTTAAGTTGTTTTGTTTATTCGGAAGTCGGGTTTGTAATAATAAAATAAATTAAATATTTAATAACCCTCCCCCTTACCCGGTGAAAAAGTGCAACAACATGTTACAGCATTTGCTGATGACTTAGGTATTGCCTATAACTCTAACAACCCACTTGATCTCGATGCTGATATTAACAATGATGTAAGTTTATTAGGATTTTGGTTTGCTGCTCATAGACTTGTTATAAGTAGCAAAACAAAGTTGATGTTTTTTAGTTTGATTAACGAGAGAAGCTCCGATTTAGACTTCATTTTGCAATCATTTGAGTACCAGAAACTTAGCTCATCATTCTGTTCTTGTAATTTGAATATGAATAATAATTTTAACTTTTTCGGAAACTGCTCGTCTAAGTGCTTCAAGATAGAAACTTGTAGCAATTTTAAATACTTGGGTGTGCTGATCGATAAAAATATGAGCTGGCTTGATCATATTTCTTATTTGAAACAACATCTCAGAATTGGTCTTCGTAGCTTTTACCGCCTTGAAAAACTAACAGACAACAAAACCCTTAGAACAGTATATTTTGCAATCTTTCATTCAAGATTACAGTACGGTATTTCATGTTGGGGTGGTGCATACCGTTCAAAGCTCCACCCACTCAATGTGTTGCAAAAATGTGCTGTAAGAAAAATTTTGGGTGCAAATCGTCTGGATCATTCTATACTCCTTTTAAGAAAGTTGAGTATTCTCCCAGTAAAACATTTATATTACTATAAAGTAACTAAAGTATTTTTTATGAAGAGTGGTTTCTTTGAAAGCCCTATTAATGAAAGGCTGCGCAGTAATTCTTCTTTCACTGTTTCTATTCCTTCTTTCAAAACTACTCATTTCAGAAACTTTTACACTGTAGTAGCCTGTAAATTTTTCAATAGACTGCCTTTTGAATTTCGTGTTATAAGAATCCTTAATCTATAATTAAAAAAAATCAAGCAATGGCTTCTTGCTTCTGACCACAATGAAATTGAAACTCTGCTTCCTTATGTAACTGAACTATATTATTATGCTTTCAAGTAAAATTATTTTAGAAATACCGTTAACTATGCTTCTCTTTTTATTTTAAATTCAATACAAATTGTAAACCATAAAATAAAGAATAATGTAATAATGTGTTCACCCCACAACTCATAAAACTCATAAAATTTTGGACTTATATCCAATTATTGTCTTAAGAATTACATATAATTTCTGAAGTGATTATAACACTATTTACTTGTAAATATAATTTATCACTACTTATTCTTGATCTCTTATTGTGAATTATCTTAGTATTAAAGATCTTGTTATGATCTCTGAATAATGAATAAAATAAATAAAAAAAAAAAAAACAAAAAAAAAATTTCAGTGTGTTTTCCTTTTTCTTAATTGTGATTTATTTTACTCATGGTTCCCTTTAAGATTTAAAATTGACCTAAGGACAAAGGTTAAAAAAAAAACAATAAAACCTTTTTTCACTTTGAGTTGAAAGCACAAGAAAATTTACTTTCTTTTTTTTTCGTGTGATTGAAAATATATACATAGGAGGCAATCCTGATTAGATACACAAGCAGTCGTATTTGTAAGAAGTTGGTCATAAGTTCTTATGAATTAAGTCGATATTCCTATAGCTGCGAGCTTAAATAATAACGATCTCTTATTAGCGGTATCAAAAGCTGCCCTAAAATCTACAAAATTGGAGATTTTTCTCTATAAAACATCTTGCTACACTAGTAAGAGTAAAGGTCTGGTCGATTGTCGAGAGATTAGCCAGGAATGCAGCCTGAAAGCAGCTTATTTTGTTGTTTCGTTCAACCCAGTTAACAAGCCTTAAGAAAAGAATTTGGGTTAATAGTTTTCGAAAAAAAACTGAGACCAGAATTTCCTCTATAATTATCGGGAAGATTAGGGTCACCCTTTTTAAGAGTCGCAGATATAATTGAAGACCTAAAAATATCTGGATAAATTTCCTCATCGAACATTTTATTGAACAGAATCAAAATGTGTTCCAAAAACTGGGAAGTCGCATTCTTATAGAACTCAGATGAGATGCCATCTGCCTGCAAGCTTTATTGCTTTTCAATTTTTTGAGCGCAGCAAGAAGTTCTAACATTGAGAAAGGAGCATCCAATTCCTCAATATATATCAATGGAAGAGCAAAGCTTATAGACGTTTGGAATAGATCTTGTAACAAAAGTTTTTCAAAGTGCGATGCTAGGATATCAACACTTATATATGTTACTTATTACGGTCTCCTAAGATTCGAACATTATTCCAAAAAACTTTTGAATCTCTGCATTCAAGAAGATTCAAATCAGATTTTCTTAAAAAATTTCCTTTTTTTCTTGCATAGTTCTTTGAAAGCATTATTTGCTTGTAGATACAGTGGTTTAAAAGCTTTATTATTTGTATTTCTGAAAATTTTGAGCAACCGAAAAGACCTTTCTCTACTTTTTCTACATTGTTCATCATACCAACTACATTTAAAAGTATAACGATATAGCGGGTGTCTACAGATTGACTTATAGTTTGTAGAACTGAATTGGTTGCTTCGTTTACTGTACTTATAGCTTAATTTGGGAAGTTCGATGCATGCTCATTTAGATTTCTTCAATAAATATCTGATTTTCGTTCAACCCATCGAATCCTGTTGTTGACATTTTCAGTTTGAGGTCGGATATCACTTTCATGAGTTGCAAAAACACACGACAAAAAGAGGGTAGGTGAATAATTCGCCGCAAGTAGTATAAAATTATTGACAATTTGAAGCCACCCCCCTTTGCAAGACAAAAGTCAATAACAGAACATCCCTGAGCCGATATAAATGTAAAATTACCGATACTATCACTCCTTGAACAACCAGTTAAAACGAAAAACCCAAAGTCCACTATCACATCCATCAAAAATTTTCGGTTTGCATTAATGCACTCATCCAAAGATCTTCTCTCGGGTAAAAAATGTTCACAACTCATAAAAGGAGAGTTCTGGAAGTCACCTATTTGACTGCTTAAGTCCCCAATTATGAAAATATTTTCATTATTTTGACTTGAAAGAAAATTTCCTCCAAATCAGAACTCCATCCACTAAAATTAAGATAAATAGGTAGTATAATAAAATATTGCGCGTTTATGATAAAATCTAATACAATTTTGCTTTCACAGGATGCCACCGCTAGGTCGACCAAGTCTACTATTTCTAATAGCCGGTATCCATTTCAAATTTAAACCATTGTATATAAATTTTTAAATTACAATCATGGAGCAGTTGTTAACAAAACAAATTAACAATATTTAATGTATTTTATTGGCTCTAAAATCCATATTTTCTTGGTAAGAGTCACAAAAATAAAATAAAATGTGTTTACAACTGTTGTCAGGGTAATAGAATAGATAACTAGTAAATGCACGAACCAAAAAATGTGTTATTCATAAGTTTCTTAAGATGGCCAGGCAGTATTTTCAGCATGAAAATACTATAGAAATGTATATACAATGTTAAAACCTTCAAAATATTTTAAATACTGTAACTCTTTACCATCTTCCACAAACGTCTCTAACAATATAAAAACATCATAACTTAAAACTAATTAAAAAAATTCTGGCATAAGCAACTTATTTTTTAGACCTGTAATATTATAACAGAAATTGTTTAAATTGAAATTAAATTTATGGCAGACGGATCCTCTATCCTATGTTGAAAGATGATTCTGGTTATAGTTGGGACCCGAACCAGGTTGTTTGTTTATATAGTGACTCACAGATGGCTCACTTGGTACATGTGAGATGTTGTTGTTCCCTCTGACGTTTATGTCAAAAAAGCACATTGCATCCTCACCAAAAGTAGTTTTGACAAATGATAATTCATCACTTTTTGTTATTGTCAATCCTCGTAGTGAGTTATGTTAAAATGATAAGTCGGATATTTGAAGTTAAGATCACCTGATCATGATTTACATACTCGGGTTGATTTCCAAAATTTTGTTTTTAATTTTGAAGAGAGTTCTTCTTTTTTTCGAAAAAGAAAGGATTGCTCTCGATGTACCACGATCCCGGTGTTCCTATGTTTCGTTGCGGCTTCTAATATTTTTTGTGCTGTGCATTTTTTATTGAAATTCAGTACAATAGTGGTTTTGTTGTTGTGACGATTAACAAATTCTTGTACTTTATCAAAAGCTAGATCTGCATTTGGAGATATTTTCCACGATTTTTTCTTTGGGTTCATATATATGTATTTCTTATACACAGGAAAATGGCCACCCTCTACGATATGTTTTAGTGACTTAAATTACTTTTTTAAATGTTTTTTTTTAATGAGAAAGTGCACTTTTATTATAAAGTAAATTCTTAAAAATGATTTTATGTTGAATTTTGTTTATTTTTTTTAAATATAATGAAAAAAATGAGAGCACTCTAAAATATCGACTTTCACTTGTTTTCTCTCTCTCTTCTTCATGGTTGGAGTTTATTGTGGACCGTTAGCCATTGAACGTGAGAGATTGCGCCATCCGCATTGCCTCTGTCGATTACTGCCAGAATGGTTTTGTCCTTAAGTACGTCACTAAAGGACAGGTCTTTTTGTTTGGTAAAAGAGGGAGTGACGGTGCTATGTACCTTTATCCTTTTGGGTTCCGGAGTGGTTCCCTCGGAAGACCTTACTCGCTTTGACGTGGAGTCGTAGCTGGTCTGGATTAGGGCAAGAGTGTTCTTTGCCGCCCACGTGAGTTTGGCGGATTGTTCCGAGCTTAATTCGTATGCCAGAATGGAACCGACGACCTCCACTATTTTCGTTCCGCTTGTCTCTTGCTGTTGGAAATTTCTTCCTCCTCTCGGTGAAATTGGAGCTACATTAATCGAGGTGAGGAGCCTCCGTCGTATTTATGATAGATCTGCCCTGTCTAGTGTCTACTGGTGACACCACTGGTCCCGAGCACACAAGAGGATTTCTGTGGGCATTATAGTAAGATTTCCACTGAAATAGGCTGATGCCGTGTTCGGTGGGATGTTGACGATGCCCTTATCAGCTATTGGACTGTTGAGACTACCAGTAGGAGGAAGATTTCTTCCCGTGCAGACAGTATCGAGCTAAGCTGTCGTAGCTAGGGCGAAGTAAAAAATATATTTTTAAACAGAGCAAAACTCTTTATTTTATCATTCACTTAAAGCTACACAATATGGTACCTTAGCACTAAGTTAATCTAACACTTTAGTCTGGTACTGAAATTTATTGATCTCGATCTAATTGATAGTGTTGTTACGCTGTCGTGTTGCTACACTTTCGTACTAAGGACCCTGTCGTTCTGTGCGGAAGTTATATGTATACTATGATGCTGATAGGAATGATGTTGGGAGGGATGATGCTGAACGTACACAACATGGTCATCTTGTGCTATCCATAAGATGTCGGCTTGGCTTGGTCGTCTTGTCTTATCTACCAGATGTTTGCTTGGCTTGGTCATCTTGTGTTATCACCAGATGTTGGCTTGGCTTGATATTCAGCTTGGTCCTAAATATAGATTCCTATGGAGTGGTTTGTTTCTAGAAAAAGAGACTTAGTGTATGATGAATTGTAAAAGTATTTATCCTAAGCAATAATCAAGGGTATTAACTAGCGTCCAGACTGTGGGATGTTCCACACGCCTCGGATGGCTTGTCAGCAGTTCCGAGAACTATAGTCATCTCACTGGTCCTACGATTTTATGTCCATGATTTTCGTTTTGGCGCTTATTTCTTGGTAAATATGAATTTTTAGTCACTGGCGACTCGTCCTCTTTTGAGGCCAAGCCATTGCCGGCAGTCGTGACTCCTACCGTCTTGTGAACGGATATCTCTGCTCGATTTTTATTTTGTATTTTAACTTTATCCTTATTTCTTTATTTATTTTTTTTTCAAGTTTTCAGGCTTGAGGTTTATTTGAGTTATGTTTGTTTGCTGCGTTGCTGAAGAACCCCACAATTATGCACCCCCACCACGACAAAGTCAAATCACAGGGGGTGGACGAAAGACAAAGCTGTTATTAATTTTAACATTGTTATTAAAAAAAAAAATTGTGTTCACCTTTGACGAGGCTTTTGACTGTTAGCGACAACTACTGTTAGTCACAAAAGTAAAAAAGCACCTCTAAATTTGAAGATAAATCCAAAGATAAAGTTACATTTCAAATAAAAAAATAAAAGAAACTTCAAAATATTCTGCTTAAACTAAAAACAGTAAGAAATTTATATCCCAAAAGTAAGTAAGCAGTTCGAAAAAACCTTGAATCTATAAGAGTTATCTTGGAAAGCTTATTGATTTTATACTTTGCTGGGTACAGCTTGGCCTGAACAGCTATTTTCCTACGTGAGAAGATTGAATTAACCAAATGTTACTTCAGGTTTTGGCCAATTTTGGATCATTCACCTTGAAGAAAACACTTTGGGTATTCTATCATCCTAATCTAAAGTTTTTTTTTTACTTATTGGTCAAAATGCTCCAAAAAATATTTAATGACGTTCGAATCGGGTGACTGGTAATGTTTTAACTGGGTTTACACGTTATAAAGCAGCCATTCTTTGAAAACATCTGAGGTATGCTTAAGATGATTGTATTACAAAAGGACAAATGGGCTACCAAAACCCAACTTTTGGGCAGTAATTTTCTCATGATTTATTATTGAAAATATTTAAATAGTTGAACTCATTCATTAAGGAAATTATAAACACTATTTTTTTGGCAACAGATGCCGCCATAAAACCCCACACCATGAAATTTCCATCGCCGTGATTTAAGATTTCTGACGGAATTGATGAACCAGTGCAGCAATTTTTTTTGTCTCCAACTTGTTCGCTTCCACCAAAGTCAGGATACTAAACTTGTCATTTTTGGAAAAAAATAAGGTTGTGCCAAAATTTGTGTTTCTTCAATTCAAAGGTTTTGGGAAACAGTTAGCGGTTTTGACTATTTACTTTATTTTGTATAAGGCCTCTTTCTTATGTTTCGACCATGATAACCAGATTAGTGAAGCACTTGTAGAACGTGTTAGGGTTGCATGTCTTACCTGTTTCGTTGGACGTGTAAGCTGTTATTATTGGCCTAGTTGTCTTGGGATTTTCTTTCACTTTTCTTATAATATTAAAGCGTTTATATTGAGAAAATTTGAGAAAACGTCCTGGTCAAGGGTAATTTTTCAAGTTTGCATTGCTATTATGTTTGGATTTTATTTTGTTGAAAATAGATGGATTTTTTGTTAACAATTTCATTAATCTTTTATTCCAATTTGTTTTCCAAATAGTGTTCAGTTATCATCATTATCATCATCATCATCGGCTCGCCAACTGGTGTCCGGTCCTGGCATCCTTCAACAAGTCTCTCCACCTACCCCGGTCTCGAGCCGACGCCATAAAGTTTCGCACCCCAAGGCTACGGGCGTCCTGGTCTAAGCCATCTCTCCATCGCAAGCATGGTCTACCACGCTGTCGTCTGAAATAGAATGTACCACAAAGAACTTTCCGAGCAGGTTTATCTTCGCTCATGCGAGCTAGGTGCCCTGCCCACCGGAGTGTACCGAGCCTAATTTTTGTCACGATATCTGTTTCAAGGTAGATTGCGTACAATTCATGATTGTACCGTCTCCGGAATTGTCCTTCCTCACATATGGGGCCAACAATTCTCCTTTACACTTTTCTCTCGAACGCGGGTAAGAGGTCGGAGTGCCTTTTGCTAAGCACCCAAGTCTCGGATCCATATGTCAGTACTGGCAGGACCATGATCCTATACAGCAGCAGTTTTGAAGTTATTGTGAGATTTCTGGATTTGAAGAGCTTTGACAGACTGTAGTAGGCTCTGTTGGATTTGAGAAGCCGCCCGTGTATTTCTTCTTCTATATTGTTATCGGCTGCTACTATTGACCTAAGGTATTTAAAGGATTGCACCACTTCAAATTCGTGCTCCGCTACCTTGATTGTTTGACCAACTGTTCCTCTCGCATTCGACGCCACCATGTACTTTGTTTTACCTTCACTAATGTGCAGCCCCAGATTTTGTGCCGCCTGCTCGATCTGGATGAAGGAATCGTGTACAGCTTGCTCGGTTCTTCCGATGATGTCGATGTCGTCTGCGTAAGTCAGTATCTGGCTGGACCTGTTGACGATGGTCCCTCTTGTTGCCACGCCAGAGTCACGGATTGCTTTCTCCAACGCCAGGTTGAAGAGGAGGTAGTTCAATTGTCACTTTTTTTAAATCAAGCTTTTTAACTAATCCTTTGTGCTCTTTCCTCTTAAAAACCATTAATTAATCGTTATCTTAACCGACATTTATACACAGAGGAGATAAGCAACCAAAATTGCCAAAAAAAGCCAAACTTTACTGCACCGTAAAATATTTAACATGCGAATGTTTACTTACTTTTGTGACGTAGAAAATGCTATTAAACTAACAAACATTGAAGTTCTGAGGATAAACCAAATGTTATACGGTAAATTTTGATCACTACTTGATGTTCCATGATAATCATAATTTTGAATGTATTTCGTCTAATATTTCGAAAGAAATTGCAATCGATTTAACGATTTTCATGCGAAAGCAATGGGTGCTTACTTACTTTTGTGATTTACTGTACCTACGTTGTAAGTTCTTCATCATATTATGAGGAACGTCTTGAACTTTGATAAATGAAAAGAATAAGCTGCTCATATTTGCTCCTTTTAAAGTTACGATGGATTATTTCGAAAATTTTCATCAATTTTGTGCGTGTTTAATTCAAACTCGTTTGGTTAATTGCTGTAAAAGTTGAATTTCTCAAAGGCTTTGAAGGAATAGTTATAAAGTATTATACATTCTGAAAAGCTCATTTTATTGCTGACTTAGAACAATTTAATTTTTTTAGCTATATAATTTAGTTCACGAGTTATTAATTGAACTATGAAATAAGGGAAAAAATTAAAGTATTCTGCAAGTTCACCGAAACTTTTTACAGTTACCCACGCTTCCCTTCGCATTACATTTGATTTTTATTTATAGCATAGGTTTTTATGGAAAATTTTTTAAACACATAAGGGCGAAAACGTGCATTTTCTGCAGTTTTCGTGAAAATAGTGTTAAAAGTCGCAAACAAAAATTGGGAAAAAACCCATATAAGACTGTATGGTATCATTTTTCGCGTTTTTAATGAGGATTAATTTTTGTTGATAAATAGCCTTTGTACACCGCATCAAAAACCCGGTTTTTGCGAAAAATCAAAAACCTGCATCAAAAACACAGGTTTTCTCATACGTTTTTGGCAAGGAACGTGTTTAGAAAAACCACTGGTTTTATTCTTATTTATTTGTTGTATCTTGAATAATAAAGAAGATACCGATTTTTGATCGATAGCGGGCCCATATTTTTCACTGTACGCCGCGCCGTTGATATAAGGTTTATAACTGCAGAAGCCGTATTCGATGTTCATATAGTGACCTTTAAGAGCGAAACGAATAAAATTATGTTGGACTTTGAATAAGTCCAACTCTCATAAACTTCATAAAATGGAGTTCATTGCAATTGTACAAAGAGAGCGTAACGTTCGGAACGTCAAATTCCTTTGCCCACCGTTTTATAAATCCAAGCATAGAGTTCGCCTTTTTTTAAAATAAAATGTTCGGCTAATTTTAGATTTGCACTAAAATAAGCTCCTAAATCCTTGAAACTAAATATGCGACCAATTTTATTTTGTATTATACAATACTCAAAAGTACTTGCAACTCTTTCCTTTGAGAAGGTCATAGCTTGTTATTTTTTAGGGTTAAGAGTAAACCTGTTTTTATTACACCGAATAGTGAAACTATCAATATCGGCCTATAGAGTGTGATTTGATTGTTTTATAAATGTTCATATTAACTGCAAATATGAGAATATCACTAGAGGGTGTGCAAGCATAAACATAATTTATAGCAAGAATAAATAAGAAAGAGCCCAAATGTATCCCCTGCGGTACACTTGAATGGACTTCAAACGAGTTTGAAAGAGAGTTTCAAAATTTTTTCCACGAAATGAGAAGTGTTGGAAAACCTGTATAAATACAGTCCACTTCATTACCATTTTCTAGTGAATTTGAACAATTATGCAAAAAAGTTAGAAGATTTGTAACCGTTATAATCATTTAGTGATGACAAAAAATGTAAGATTCTATCTCGTTTTACAGAAATAGTGTAACAACTAACTTGGGTCGGCTTGTGGGTAGGTGTTATCGTGTGTAAAGTATTCTTTATCGAAACTTAAAGGGGCACTAATAATAAATAAAATTCTTTGCGAATGAATAAGAATATCAACGGCATTTTGTATAGAAGAGTTTTCATACACAAAATTTGCTGGGAAGCCGTCCGAATTTTTCTTCGAATTAACGAAATGCCAAAAACCTTAAGGGTCCTGTTTTAAAGAGTTTTCCATTTCGTTAACATGATTAGTGCATAAAGTTCTTGAAAGATCTTTGAATTCTGCGAATAATTTTGTTCGTATAAAAATGGAGAAAGACTTGTTATATATGCTTTCCATACTTTATTTCTCTTGTTTCGAATAGATTTAAGCTCTTGTGTGCACCAGGGGTGACAAATTCATACAGGTACTGATTATTTTGTGGAACTCAGTTACTGCATCTTCAATATTAGTAAAAGCTGATATATTACGAATATTTGATATACCTATATTTTCAAAAAGCAACTGAAAATTTGACTTTCGAAAGTCCAAAAGTCTTTTCTGGACTTGTGTACTGATTGAGGATGGTAATTTTAATAATGTTTTGAAAAACTGTATTGACTATTGTCTTCCTGTTAAAAGAGTCCGTTATATCCATTCATCGGTTTTAACTGCACTTAATATTATTCGAAATTGTGCGCATGTCCTAAAGCTTACATAAATAAATTAAATAAAGACTACTTTTTTTAAAAGCTCTCTGAGGGTTGCCACTGAGCATTTTGAAGTGGCAAAAGCTGAAAGATTTTTTTTTTTAATTAAATACAGTTTTTTTTTTTGTATTATGTTCGTTGAGAAGTTTGTAGACTGTTCGTTAAAACGAAGATACACAACACTTCACATAATAACACCTAACTTCATATAGGTACCTACAGATATATAGGTAGTTTCACAAATATAGTTACAGAAATATGTGCAAACGAAATACCTATCATTAAACGAATAATATTTACACGGAATATAAAAAAGCTAAATTCACAACACATGAGATCAATTTGGTTCACATAAATTTCACTTATAATAAAATTCACAATACAAATTAGAAATATAACTGCACGAAATATCAACTGACCGCGCGCACGTTAATAAACAAAAACACAGCAGACATGAATAAACTGACCGACCGATATGAGAATCTACGCGAATAACTTCTTTAAAGAAACAGATTACATTTTGGTAACTGCATACAAATAAGGATCAAAACAAACTCTCAACGGTAACACCCATCATTGAGAACTTTTTTATAATCTCTCAAATCAAAAATTCTTCAAAGGAAACCCAAGAAAAAAAAACAACAACCAGTTACCAAATTGATAAAGGTAACTCTGAAAGTCTGAATGCTTGTTGTTGGTCCTTAATAGGGGTTTTAAACAATTTTCCTTTCAGTGCACGCTCAACTGTGAGCTATGCAGGTCGTAAGATCTATGCGATTAGATGCGATCGGAAATTCATAGGCGGGTAGACAATTTTTACACAGGGTTTCATATAATTCATTATGGTGAAAAATAATGAAACTCTACTGGATTTTATAAAACTTCCCCATAATGCCTGTACTGCCCTCCTAGGCGAAAACGTCGTAACTCATTCTTTTAATTTTTTTTTCTTGTTTTGTTTAGTCTCAATGTTTGAAACCTGATGATAATTTTTAATAAAAAAAACGTAAATTATTTAAAAATAGTATAAAGTAATTGAATACATAAGTTTTACAAAAAAAAAAAGTGCCGAAAAGCCTAAAAATTCTTCATTTCTCAGCATGTTCGCTAAAAATTGTAACTTGAGATACTACCTTCTCGCTTAGGAGGGCAGTATAGTTATCTTACACTTTTTATGAAAAACTAAGCCACAAAAACCTTCACATGTCACGAAGAATTCTTAGACCACAAAGGGCTCAGTTATTTGACATTTGAAAGTATATACATATACAGTAGATGACGGATAGGCTCCGCGAAATTAGGCCCCAGGAAATAGGGCAAAAAAAAAATGAAAAAAGGCCCAAAAAAGCACACAAAACAACAACAACGAAATTTCTCAAATTTTGGGGTGTTATTTCATTTTTTTTGGGGTATAATTTCATTAAAACAATAGTTTTGGGGCTTAATTTCATTTTATTTTAAAAACAATTTGGGGCCTTATTTAATTTTTTATAAGATGAGTAAGATCCTTTGCCATTTTACACATCGTGTATTATTAAAGAAGGACAATTTACCAATTGTTTATTTTCATCCCATAAAACAACTAAACTGATTGAAGAGAACATTCCACCGACCAACAGAACCATATTTATGGACGGAACTTTTAAAATTGTTCCTCAAGGATGTTTCAAGCAGCTGTTTATAGAATATTTTGACGAGGTAAAATTAATTTTTCATGCTTAAATGTAACGATCGTGCTGCAAACCATCAGGGAGTAACAGAAAAGCGAGTTTTTTGCTATTCTGTTACTCCTTGATGGTTTGCAGCACGATCTTTACATTGAAGAGCATTAGTAAGTAGCAGAATAGCTGAAAAAAATCGCGCGATTTTTTCAGCTATTCTGTTACTTACTAATGCTTTTCAATGTAAAGATCGTGCTGCAAACCATCAGGGAGTATAAGCAACCATTTTCCTGTGGGGAGGAAATTTTTGAAGAAGATGAAAGTGAAAGCCCTGTTGTTATCGGTCCAAACATTGATGAGAATATTTGCGTCATTTGTAAGGATTTGCGGGCAAATATTGTTCTGCTGCCTTGTAGGCATCTTAAAATTTGTAGTGAATGCAACCTGAAAATTCAAGCGAACTCTATTGCTGAAGGGCAGGATAAATATAAATGTCCTTGTTGCAGGGAAATTGAGCAGGATACAATGCGAGTATTTGCTTAACAGTTTGGGGTGATTTTCATTTTTTTAAATAAAATTAATTCTGAAAAAAGATAAATTGGGGTTTTATTTCATTTTTGCAAAAAAAAGTCAAAACAAGTTGGGGCCTTGTTTCATTTATTTTTGGGACATTTTTTCATTTCGTTGGGGCCTTATTTCATTGGGTCATAATTCCATTACGAAATAATGCCCCAATTTGGGCTTTATTTCATTTTTTCTTTTGGGGTCTTATATCCTGGGGCCTAATTTCGTGGAGCCGACGGATATAAGAAAAACACGCTTATAAGACAGACATTCCAAAACAATATGCACATTCCCATAAAGAGATAAATTTAACCCATATAAGAAAACCGTTTATAAGAAAAACACTGATATAAGAAACTTATTCTGATACAAAATCTGGTTTACTTCATAGAAAATCGTTTACATTGTTAACATCCAAATGATGCTTCCAAGCATTCTCAGTAATATTTTTACAAAATTTCTCAACCATTTTGATCTTTTATTATGAATTTTGTACGAAGAAAATTTTTGTCGTACATGCTTTTTGATAGAAGAAATTTTTTTCTTTCAGCATTTTTATTAATATAAGAAATTCACAGATATAAGAAAGAAAATCTTCGAATTTCTTGACTTTCTTATATCCGTCATTTACTATATTAACTTTTTTTTAAATTCGTGAAAAATAAAAATCAAAAGCGAAAGGAAAGCACAACTAATTCGAACGAAGGCGATTATGGTGATTATTGTATCATGGACAAGACAAAATTGCGTTGGCTTGTAGTTTTCTCGTCTTTAAGATTTTTTAAATTACCAAAAACTGAACAAAGCTTTTTCAGGGGAAATCTTTATTCACACTAAATTGAGTGTTTTTTTTTTTTTTTTTTTTATTTAAATTCATTTTTATTTTCCATTTAACTTATAACTAACTTAAATGCTAGACAAAAATCTTAAAAACTAGCTTACAGAATAACTTAACTAACTTACTGGCTCCATACGGGCGCTCTAAATTATACTATAGCTATATATTAAAAATGCCTTTCGGCGTAAATTCAAATGTAAATTAAATTAAAATCTATATTACTTAAAGCTAAACAAGAAAATTCCTTAAGAAAACTTGTTTTTCTATGACATTTTTTATTTAAAAACTTAAAACTACCCTGTACCTAAATAAAACTAAATTAACCTAAATAAAACTAAAATATACGTAAATATACGTAATTAACTTAAAACTACTTAAAAATACTTAAAATAACTTAAAACTAGAACAGCCACCAGCAGGGTTTTTTTTTTTTTTTTTTTTTTTTTTTTTTTTTTTTTTTTTTTGTCATCAGCCTACGCACATGCACACACGCCATACATATCCATACATTAACACATATACATATGTATGCGCTCAAGCACATATCCACAGACAACAGACAGCAATTTTTTGGATTTTTTATCTTTTTTTTTGGTGCCACCGTCACTGTCCTACTTCATCTACCTAGTTATACCTTATAAATACGTAGGTCAGCCAAGGCAACAACTTCGACTAACCATCAATATCAAGGTGGTCACCCAACCACCAGTATTTTTGAACTTGCTTACAAAAGTCCCTTTTGTCCCGAAGGGGCACAGCTCTACTGAACCGCAGACGCTCTGCTCCGTTCCCAGAGCCGACGTCTCGACCATACAGGATTCGCCGATCCACAGTTTTACGGCCGACGTGGTAGATTAACGGAACCGCCAATCTATCCTGTATCAGCCCCCGACTGTCTAAATAGAGGAATGTCTCGGGCGGGATGAAACCGTTAAGACAAACGCTCTCACTATATTCTTCATTGGGGTAATAAGCCCCGAAAATAAGTCCATTGGCTGAGGTCATCGCTCTTGCAATGTGACCCCGAATCAGCTTAATTAAAAAGTTATCTATCCTGTTTATATTGGCCCCGTTATTGAGTGTTCTCTCCAAAGAATGTACTTTAATCAAGAGGGCACACTTTGAGTGTTCCCTCCGTTTTTATTCACGCCATCAAAAAGCTAATGGCATCAATCTTCCCAATTAAACCGACAAAATCTGAATAAAATTTCGTTGAATTAAAATGTTAAATTTTGATTGTTTCATTTGGATATCTATATTTTATATCCATAGGGGTTTCTAACTAGTAAGTGCGTAATTGTTTTTGAATGTACATGTTGTTTACTGGGTCAAAACACTTGATTTTTATTTTCAACGCTTTGAGCGAATTCTTAATAATAATAATATTTTAACTTTGTGTCTGTAATTCACACTGTCATAGCATAGTTCGGATTAAGTACTTTCGAATTGGCACATTGTGTTATTGGCGCGTGGTTTCATTCTGTAGCAATTTATGGTAGGTCAAATTATAACGAAATGGGACCTAAATGATTTATTAGTTAGTGGCAGATTGAATCTAATTATAACAAATACCTTAGCCATTGTAAAAGTTCATGTTGCGTTTTTTTGTCTTTTAAAATAAGAATACACGTCAAATTAAAGGTTAAAAAAGGAAACAGTTCCTCGTTCTAAGAGTTTTGTTTTATTTTCAAAATCTAATGCAAAAAAAAATGTGAAAAAATTATTATATGTTTACTGATTGTTTTAAAGGACTATATTTTTGACATTACAGCTTATTAGTCTTGTGAATTGCTCCCTTTAAAAATATTAGGTATTTCTCTTATTACTTTATTTTAATCTTTAAAAAATAACGCTTAAAATGTATGTTCTTAAAATTCAATTTTCGCTTAGAAAACAAAATAAAAATGGCCAAAAATTGTAAAAATTAAAATTAAGTAAATGTAATAAAAAATTGGCGAAAACAAAAAGGAAATATTATAAAAGTTTATAATTTTTTTAACATATGTGTTTCGTTTGAAAAAAAAATTCGAATCAAATCGTAATCATTAATATATTTTTTTTAAATGTGTTTTTTTTAACACGAACATTATTTTAGTGGCATGCTCTTGGCCGCGAAGAACAGGCTAAGTATTATGAGTTAGCTAGACGTGAACGGCAAATACATATGCAAATGTATCCTGATTGGAGTTCGCGGACAAACGCATCACGGGGCAAGAAGAGGAAAAGAAAACAAGATACCAATGATGGAGGTTAGAAACATATATTTAAAAACAAAAATATTTAAATCCAAGGAAACATTCACTATTAAAAGTTCGAATTTTTTGATTTATAATGATTTTTAGTAATATATCAATTTTTTGTAATATGTAACTCAAATGAAATATTCAAAATATCAATATACGTACAGGAATGTATGTATAAATACACATATATGAAGTTTCATTACGGACTGTTGAATTAATTCAAAAAAGTAAACATAAAATGGAATTAAAACGAAATATTTCCATTGTATTTTCCTTTAATTTCTTGTACATGAAATATTCAAATAAAAATATATTGCTATGATTTTAATTGGTGTCATGTTAAAAAATTTTGACAGGCGAAGAAATCAAATGAAGAAAAAATCACAAAAAAATACTTTCAATAATAGTAAATAGTGTACCCATACCATTATTTCACTTTTATCTAACTCTTTGTCTTTGGATAACTTAACTTACTAAGTGCTTATTTTACTTGAAATTTACTCAGAGGTGAAACAAGCCCTAAGTAAACAAAAGAACCTACAACAGACACATAAGCAAAAATTGGGCTTACATTTGATTTTATAAAATAAATTAAAAACTTTTCAACTATTAAAATTAGTAACTAACTATTTAATGCTAATCTATACATATAATGTTTAAGGCATGAAGACATTTGTAGAGTTTTGCATGGTATATTTAATTTAAGATGTTAATTTCAATGACGAAGATAATAATTTGAAGACATTTGTAGAGTTTTGCATGGTATATTTAATTTAAGATGTTAATTCAATGACTTTTATTATTTTATAAATTTAACTCATTTTGTTGCCTGTCATTTATAAATGTTGTAAGATATAATATATCTACTTTTTTATTCTCTTCATACTTAGACGGAAAACAACTAAACAAAACACATCAAACAACGAATGTAACTGCTGAGTATTTTTATTGAAATGTACTCAGAGGTGAAACAAGCAATAAGTAAACGAAAGAACCTACAACAGACATTTAAGCGAAAATTGGGCTTACATTTGATTTTACAAAATAAATTAAAAACTTTTTAACTATTAAAATTAGTAACTAACTATTTAATGCTAATCGATACATATAATATTTAAGGCATAAAGACATTTGTAGAGATTTGCATGGTATATTTAATTTAAGATGTTAATTTCAATGACTTTTATTATTTTGTTTATCTAACTCATTTTGTTGCATGTCATTTATTAATGTTGTAAGATATAAGATATCGACTTTTTTATTCTCTTCATATTTTTTCACATTTTGCACTAATAATATATATTATGTGCATATGTTCCCACTACATAAATAATCTGTTTCATTGTATTTTTCATTAAATAACTTTGACTTTTTTCACAGACAGAAACTCTAAAAATATTAGAAAAATATAAATCATCACTATCTACCCTTACAGCCGTATTTATAATTAAAAAAAGATCAAATTGCTTTTAATTAATACTTAAGTAGAAATCGGTATTTATAATCACTTTTCACATTTAACCTTGCTTAAATCCAACTTAACTTATATGCCAATAGGAGTATTTATAATCTTGATGCAAAGTAAAGTAGTTTGCATAATATAATAATAATACAACGAATTACAAATTGCCTACAATCGTTTTTAATTGGTGTTATGGAAAAACAACATTTGGCGTTGATATAGGGAAAGAGCGTGCAAGTAGTATTTTTGATATATTTTTAGGATCGTGAATACCCCTACTTATTTTGACGTATCTATGATTCGGCATGAAATTTTGTGATATACTTCTGGATAATTTTATTTGTTAGTTGATTTGTTGCATATTTATAATACCTTAAAAAGAATATAGAATGTTAAAAATGAAGTAAAATTTTATGTGGAAAGTGGAACCCATAGAAGGATATACCTAGGATATTTTTCAATTTAATTGCCATTTCAGAAACTAGACCCCTTCAAAGCACTTACTACCAAAATTGAGATGGAAAACATGGACTTGAAGCAATAATCAGCAACTAAATTAAAAGGATCTGGAAGAAATTAGTCATCATGATTTGAAGGAACAACGTTTCCAATACCATTGATCATAATTGTATCACCACCGTTTTTGAGCTTTTTGTGTTTGTTTTCTTTCTGGTAGGGCGAGGAAATTCTGACACGTTAGTGATTATCGTCAAAAAATAAGTATACTTTTGGCACAGGAAATTATGTTCATATAAGATGTACTTCATTAAGGTTTTGGCTTTTTTAAAAACAGCATTTAATTATTAAATTACATATCACATCAGAGTATTTGACGAATTTATGAATTAAGAAAAACTGACAATACTTTCTACTCTGTAGGAGGCTTATACTTTCTAAAAGGAGATTTCGACACGGTATAAAAAATATTGTGAAGAGAAAAATTGAAAAAAAAATGCGATTTTTTTTCTCCAAATTTAACTAAAATAAAATCACCAATTTTAAATTTAACATTTTTGGAAATTATGATCACTTTTGGAAATTATTATGGTCTGCAGAACTTTTAGTTTTCCATACCAAATTCTAAAATTCTAAGGATTGATCCTAAATCCAAATGCTTTTGTTTTTCGGAGAAGGACGATGTGTTATATGCCTAGTACAGTGCTTTCCTTACGGAGAAGAGTACTAGTCGAAGAGTTAAGAAAAATAAAATAGAAAAAAACAACAAAATATTTTGAATATATGTCACTGAGGCCCGCTGTCTTAAGATTGGCTGCGACCTCGTGAGTATTTCATTTACTTGGTTATTTATTAATTTATTTTTTAGAATTTCAAAATGGCCCGCTGTCTATGCCGTGGCTGTGACATTAGTGAAAGTAAATTTAACTCTAGCTTCTCAGCTTTGTTTTATGTCCCTTTTTATACCTTCAAATCCTATCGATCATCATCCCCACCATGTATGTGGGGGAGGGGGGGAGAAATTACAATTAGAACACGATTGTTTTTTTAATTTTTTTAAAGTATTTTTTAATGTTAATAAAAGTATTTAGAAAAAATGATAAGAAAATAATTCACAAAATATAATAATTGAAAATAAGGTCTTTTTGAACATGGCACTTTTCGCAACTTTACTTCTTAGCTTCTTACAATCGACTGCATTTAAAACTCATAAGCTTAATTATGTACATAGGAGTTATATAAAACTAAAATGGAATATGAACAATAGGGTAACTCAAGTTATGTTTGGTAATTAATTAATGTAACTTGTTAAGAAAATAATGAAAATGTGAATAAATGAATACACAGCTGATATCATCCTACATTCGGCCATCCTTCTTTTCGGCTGTCTCAGACGAACAGTTGGTTAATTATCATCTCAATCTTGTCTATTCTTCATAGTCTTCATCAACATCGCTGATATCTTCATCAACATCGCTGATATCTTCATCTTCGCTGGTACAATTTTCGTCTCGCCAAGGCTTCATAAAGTCTGCTGAAGTTGACGTTAAATTCGGGCCTTCATGGGCTCCCACTTTTCTCACATCATAACGATCGTTCCTTTTAATTTTTACAATTTCATATGGTCCCAAGAATGATGGAAAAATGTTTGTTCCTGGAGCAAACTGAGTTTTTTTAATTGCTACCAGATCATGAAGACTATATTTTGTAGCTGGTTTCCTCTTCTGGTTGAATGTCTTTCGGTTTTCCTCTTAGACCTTGGCTATCTGCTCCTTCGCTTGACTTCGCATATCTTTTCTCTCTTCTTCAAATTCATCGATCAATAAATCCTCTATTAATTTTTTTAGATCCGTAGCTTCAACATTTTTCATAGACACTCCAAACATAAGCTCGAACGGAGTTCTATTTGTACTTCGATTTGTCGTCGAGTTGATAATTCGTTGTATCTTTGAAATGTGCTTAAGCCACTTATCTGGAGCTTCAACCGACAATTTAGACAGCATTTCAACGATGGTTCTGTTGATTCGTTCAACTTGACCGTTGCCTCGGGGAACACCTGTAGTCACCAACGAATGTATAATATGCCTTTCCTCACAGTACTCTTTGAATGCATTGGATGTAAACGCTGAACACTTATCCGTCACAATACGTGCTGGATCACTAAATGTGTCACTTTGCAACATCAGCTTCTTTACCACTTCCTCGGCACCAGTTGATTTCACGGGAAAAATCCAGACAAATTTCGAAAAAGCATCTACTATCACGAACATGTGCTTATAGCTCTTAGCAGTTGATTGAAGCGGCCCAAGATGATCCAGATGATATGTGTTTAAAGGTACGTCAAATTTTTCAATTGGATTAAGTAAACGATCCTGCTTCCCACTTTTTCGTGACGCAAGGATGGAAGGAATACAGTTAGAGATAACCTTCTTTATTTTTCCCGACATCTTTGGAAAACAGAATTCTTTCTTTGCAAGAACTTCCACTTTATTTGCGTTAATGTGACCTTGCTCGTGAATATTTCTTAGCACTTCCTTCTGTAAACTCTTTGGTACTACTAGAAAGTAGTCTCCTTCGACGAACTTGTATAAAATACCATTTCTTTTGATAAAGTTTTCATATTCGTTATGCTCTAATATTTTCGTAGCTAGCTCACAAAATTCATCCGTTTGCTGCGCCCTCTTCACACGATGCAAAACACCATCTTCAATTTTCATAATGACAGGAAAGCGACTTAGCGCTTCTACATGCCTCATAGCTGTACCCACCCAATGAAGAACTTCACAACCAATATCCTGCAGGAACAATGCCCACCTGGCCACACGCGTACAAAGATCTCTTTTCTTCATTGTTGATGTGAAAGCTTTGCAGTCTGTATAAATTTTAAATTTTAAGCCTAAAAGATATACTCTTAACTTTTTTAAACATTTAATTATCGCTAAAACTTCTTGCTCATAACTTGTGTAACTGGATTCTGCTGATGATGATTTATAACTTATATAAAAAACTGGGTGCAAGAAGTTGTCATCATGTCGCTGAAGTAATACACCTCCATATCCTATTTTACTTGCATCCGTATGCAATTCTGTGTCTAGTTGTGGATTAAAAAGTTTAAGCACTGGATCTTTGCAAAGCGCTTCCTTAAGGCTTTCAAAAGCCACAATTTGGTCTGAGCAAATCAGACAATGGCTTAGCAATAATGGAATATTCTTGTATAAAACGCCTAAAAAATCCGGTGAGCCCGAGAAACGACTGTATCTTCTTGATTGTATCTGGCTTAGGGAATTTTTTAACAGCTTGCAGTTTTTCTTTTGATGGCCTCATAGATCCATTTTCAATAATATGACCTAAAAACTCTATCTTTGAAGTTAAAAATCTACACTTTTTCCAATTGATAATGAGTCCGTAGCTTTCGGCGACTTCTAGAACTAGCTTCATCCTTTCCAAACATTCTGTCGATTTTTTAGCTTTTATAACAATGTCATCAAGATATAGTATGTGCAGCCATCCTAGTCGAACGAGTTTTTCGAATACGGCGTTTACAAACCTCTGAAAAACTGACGGATAGTTACACAACCCAAAAGGAGCTTTCAAAAATTCATACCGGCCGTCAGGAGTAACAAAAGCTGTATATTTTTGACTTTCTGCATCGATCTCCACGTGGAAAAAACCATTCTTAAAATCCAGGACTGTAAAACAGAGACCCTCTGCTAAATCCTCCAAAATTTCTTCTATTGAAGGCAGGGGATGCCTGTCTTTTATTATCTTTGGATTTTATTTGTCGATAGTCAATACAAATTCGATTCGTTCCATCCTTTTTTTTAACAAGGACTATCGGACTAGCGAAATCGGAGCTACTTGAGCGTATAATTCCTTCCTCAATCCAAGTTTGTATCTGCTTTTTAACGTCTTCTCTTTCATTCATAGCTGACCTTCTAGGCTTTTGGTAAACTGGTTGATCGTCAGATAAAATAATTCTCATTTTAACATGGGACTCGTCTTTTGGCTTCTTGGGAGTATAATTGCACACCACTTTAATTACCTCTTCGCGTATCTGTAAATCCAAAATATGTCCAAGATTATCAATAACATCCATAGCAATTGAATCTTTTTCCTTATCTATCACTTCCATAACATCTATTCTTGATATATTGTTTTCTTCCAGATTTACTGCAACAGGTTTGGTGCTAACGTGAATCTTTCCGTTTTCAATGACAACTTTTGCATCTTTTAAAAAATTTTGGCCCAAAATGATATTATCTGACATCCATTCGTCCGGAATAATATGAAATCGGATTTTATGCATAAGCCCTTCAATAAAAAATTCAATCGAACATGACCCATAAGTTTTCTTCGCTTTTTCATCGCCGAATCCAAACAAGCACTCTCCTAATCCATCAATGTTAACCGTACCTGTTCTCCTCCAAACGCTCTTCTTCATCAGAGAAACATCTGCTCCAGTATCAACTAAAGCATCATACGATTCCCCAGCTATGACAAGCTCTACACAGTAGTCCAATTTGTTTATTCTTCTCACGTTACCTTGATTATTATCTGTATTACGGTTATCTTTTTTAGGACAATTCGGTGCAATGTGTCCAAATTCGCTACAAGAAAAACACCGAGCACCCTTGCTTGTATTTGGACAAGTTTGTTGTTGATGTGACATTGATCCACAGTTAATGCATCGCCTTTGGTTTGAAATATTTCTAAAATTATTTGAAGTTGAAGCAATGGTTTGGGAATGATTTAAAACTTTATTCTTATAAAAATTAGAACTTGTTTGGCCTTTTATAGTTTCATAAACCAAGAATTTTTTCTTTAGCTCGTCCAAAGTAGTTGCCTCATATAAAACGGTTTTGTTGGAAGGACTATCCGCAATGCCTTGAACAATGTACGCAATTAGTGAGACATCATCAAAATTCCCTTTCATTGAAATTTGCTTCATAGAGTACATGTACTCCAGAAAAGATTCATTAGGCATTTTCTTACGGGATTGCAGTGCTTTATGTAAACTAATGCAGGATGGTGTATCCTGAAACTCGCTTGATAAAAAATCTTTTAACTTTTCCCAACTGCCAACTCCGTTCTTAGTTTCAACTGCCAACTTTGCCGCTCCTCTCATCAAACGCCTAGCATAAAGGTACTTTTGGATGTCATTCCATTTACAGACAGACGAAATATCTTCAAAATCCTTTAACCAAATTGAAAAATTTTTCACCGATTCTCCAGTAAATTGATCGAGAGAATCCTCAACATCCTTGAAAACGAAATTATTTGTTTCCGGCATATCTTTTTCCACCAGTGAGCTAACAACAACAACAACAATATCTTTAACAACTGTAGCCTTATCTCCTTCTTGACTATCTTCTACCGTTTCTTCCGATTCGTTTGCATATAATTCGCTTTGATTTTCGTTATCCTTACTACTCCCCCCTTCTTCCGTAACTTCTATATTTTCTAATCTTTCTTTAACAATAGCTTGATATAACCTTTCCACTAAATCTTTTTTAAATTGTATAGATACGATAAATGTCTTTCTTTTAACAAACTTTGTAATTCTTTTGTACTTAATTTATTTAAATCTTCCATTCAAACGAAATGTGCCTGTTTTGTCATAAATCATACAAATATAATAAATGGTAAGTGCATGCAAAATAGAAAAAAAAAACTATTCTATTGAAGACTTAATAGTTTATCTGCAAACTGTGCTTTCTTATACTCAAATAAAGCTTTCACTCGAAGAACTTGTGCCTGAGTACTAAATGAAGATGCAGCAAGATAATAACTGAAACGATCTCACCCGTTAAAGAGGAAATTCCGTTTTTTTTTTTTTAACTTATGTATGTTTGAATCTGTAAATTAAACTTTTTCACAGTTTGGAGCACATGCATGAATATTAATTTTTCATGAATTTTTCTAAGATTATTATTTTTGTTTAAATAATTTTTGTTTTGCGTTAATTTTAAATCTTATTTAGCACTCTTTTTACTTGATTCACTTTTCAAAATTCTTCACTTTGCACACTTTAATACATTAGCACATTTCGTAACATTAATTTTACGAGTGTTTTGTTTTATTTTCGTTTAAAATTTATATTATCTGTATCTTTTCGATCGTTCACGTTAGACAATATTTTTCGCACGATTCGCTTAACACGGCACTTGAATTCAGTACGTAAAACACTTCTGACACCAATTGTGGGGGAGGGGGGAGAAATTACAATTAGAACACGATTGTTTTTTTATTTTTTTAAAGTATTTTTTAATGTTAATAAAAGTATTTATAAAAAATGATAAGAAAATAATTCACAAAATATAATAATTGAAAATAAGGTCTTTTTGAACTTGGCACTTTTCGCAACTTTACTTCTTAGCTTCTTACAATCGACTGCATTTAAAACTCATAAGCTTAATTATGTACATAGGAGTTATATAAAACTAAAATGGAATATGAACAATAGGGTAACTCAAGTTATGTTTGGTAATTAATTAATGTAACTTGTTAAGAAAATAATGAAAATGTGAATAAATGAATACACAGCTGATATCATCCTACATGTATGTATATTGAACCGAATACACTTCCTATGAAACGCACTCGTCGTCGATATTTTCGGAACAATTTGGCTGCGCTAACTGCGGTATCTATAACGTTGTATATACATTACATTCGTTCTGAGTGCATGAATTATTATTCTTTTACCTGAAGTGGGTATCGGGTGACGAGCTCATGGACATGAAACAATTGTGTTCAACATGGAATATGAGATGTCGCGTACTTTTGATATAATATAGTGTGTTTTAATAATGACGTATAGACGTCGCGTCGTAGGAATGAAAATCATACTGGGATAGGTGATATGACCAGGTGACATGTAGTGCGATCACTACATCCCACCCCCTTAGAAGAAGCAAATTCCACCGTTAGAATTTTCGGGATTGCATCAGATTAACGGTTGAAGAGCTATATATAGTATAACTTTTGGTACACATTTTGTATTTAGAAATATATCTTGCTTTTGCTTACATATTATAATTTTCTTATTTTCTATACATTTTCTTTTGTTTATATTTATTTAATCATAAAAAATTACATGTATATATATGTTTTATTTTTTTTTCTTATATTTTAGTATTTAGGAACATTTTTTAACATATAATTTTTTTTTTTATAACACAATTGTTTTTAATTTAAATTGATATTAATAAATACATAACATGATTATACAAACTACAAAGACCAAACTGTATATTAAAATGTAATGATGAGAATCATGCTTATCTAAATTTTGCAAATCCTTTTCTGCTTCTTTTTTTAATACATTTACTTGATAAGAAAGTTCCGCCAGATTATTGTTTTCGTCGTACTTAAGCAATTTGATAGAATTTGTATGAATAAGAGATGGTTTGTTTTCAGAATGTAAAAGGGTTAAATTAATCATTGGAATGTGTCTCTTCGTAAGAACTGTATCTCGCAGTGATCTTGATTCGAGTTGAAGTCGTAAAGTGGATGAGTAATTGGACATAAAAGATAGTCTGTTTGTTTGGAGCATTTGTCCAATTCGTTTATAGAAAGATCGTAAAAATGTTTGTCTGATTTGTCGCAATCTAGATTTGAGTTTGTTAGCGTAGTTTTCATAATTATATAAAGTCTTTGCGTTTTGTGAGAATGTGCTAGGAATATTAGCAGGAAACCCATATAGGAGTTCCTTAGGCATGTAACCTGGGGCCGAATTATCGTATCAGTGACCAAGCAACACGTCACTGAAATTCCCTCGAATGGCATTACTGCTTACGATTTCGAGAATGGTATCGAGTATCGGATCAAATTTGTGGCATTTCTTTCTCAGTGAAAGACTTATCATTCGATAGATGCAAAGCAGATGTATGGTAAATAAATAGAAAGAAAAAGTGTTTATTGTTTGGTTTTTTCCCTATGTTGGAAATAAAAACACTCCGTTTATTAATACAAATTAGTTGACTTATTATTGGAATGTAATATGTTAAGTTTAGAAAAAAAAGTATAATATAATATATAATATGATGATTTAAGTTAAAGAAATAACGACGACGACTAACTTGTTGTTCTAAATTTAAACAGTTTTTCGAAGAGTAGAGATTAATCTTCGAAAGTTGTGCTCTATATGGATTATATAAGGCCACTATACTAGTGATGAGTGATGACAGATGTACTTCTTAACTTAGATCCAACATTCGGCCATCCTCTTTTTCAAACGACCTGGTTGAATGTTGTAACCAGGGCTTCATATACTCTGCAACAGATGTTGTTTTCCTACTCGTTCGAAAGAGTACCGATCATCGCCATCTGAACTTGTTATTTTATACGGACCTGAAAATTCAGATTTTAATTTATTACCAGACCCGAACTGAGTCCTTTCAATTGCAACTATATCATTTAATTCATAGTGTCTGGCTTTTTTCCTTCTTAAATTGTAGGTTCTTTTCATTTCAGTCTGGATCTTACCAATCTGCAACTTTGCATCCGCCCGCAGCTTCTCCCTCCCCTCGTTAAATTCAGCAACCATTTCCTCTTGTAGAAATTCAATAAGTTCGACGTCTTCTTTTCCGCATTCTCACACCAACTATTACTTCGAACGGTGAAGATTTTATTGATCGTTGATATGTTGAGTTAAGTAATCGATAACTATCAGAGTTATCTCCTGTCAGCTTAGCATTGAAATAACTTTTTGGTAGATTCGCTCAATTTGTTTTTGATGTGAACGCCGCACCTTTGTCAGTAACAATTGTAGTTGGATTGCCAAAATTAGCCTGTTGAACTTCAAGTTTATTGATAACCTCTGCAACATTGGTAGTTTTAGTGGGATATAACCAAACAAACTTAGAGAAACCGTCCACAACAGAGAAAATATACTTATACATCTTACTGGTGGATGTCATAGGGCCAACATGATCGACGTGGTACGTTCGCAATGGTCCCCCTTGTCTATAGGTTTGAGAAAACCCTCCTTTTTGCCACGTTTTCTTTCCGCCAAAATACAGGTTTAACACGAGTCCAGGCATAACTTAATATTTTCTTTAAGTTTTCACGAACTACGATATCCTCAACCTTTTTAGAGCCTATATGACCATTTTCGTGAATTTGTCTTATTGTCTCCATTTGTGAAATTTCAGGGACCACCAGCAAATTAATTCCATTGACCTGTTTATATAAAATATCATTTAATAAAACATACCCTTCATAATCAGCTTGACTCTGCAAAACGGTTCTTATTGCCTTTATCTAGTTATCACTGTCTTGACGATCCTTGATTGTTTTCGATACAACTAACTCCCCTAGCATCACTGGATTCTTTGACAAAGCGTCAACAAGCTTCATTCGATTACCGCTTCGATGCTCCACCTCGTAATCATAGTCTTCAAGAAGTATCGCACACCTTGCTATTTTAGGAGACAGATCTTTCTTCTGCAAGGTTTTCGTGAATGCGTCGCAATCAGTTACAATGATAAACCGGATGACCAACAGGTACACGCGAAATTTGTTTACTGATTTGTTTGTTGATAATGGCCAAAACTTCGAGCTTGTAGCTTGAATAGTTGCGCTCGGTTGGTGATATTTTTCTGCTCATATAGTACACAGGGTGCAGATCTTTTTCAAAATGCTTTCGTTGCAGCAAATCAGCGCCATACCCATCGCAGCTTGCATCCGTGTGTAGTTCTGTTATTGAATCTTTTCTAAAAACTGGTTCGTCTGAAAGTAATTTTTTGAGCGTGGTGAATTCTTTTCTCTCGTTTTGTCCAAAGTTGAACAGTTTTCCTTTCTGCAGCAAATCTATAAGAGGTTTAGCTATAATAGAATATCTTGAGTTAAATTTTCGGGAGTATCCCGAAAGTCCTTCAAGATTATCTTTGTTGTAATTGGGGTTTCTACATCTTTCTTTGATTTGAAGTTTTTTATCAGCTCCAAAACTTCCGCCTTTTCATTGGCTTTCAGATCACCATTGATTTCGTATACATCATCGGTGTATGTGATATTCATGATGTCGTTTTCGTAATTATTTCCGGACTCTCTGATGTTTGACCTTTCCATTGAGAGATTTAGATGCACTCAGGTGTAATTTCCATATGTGCTTTTGACAAAAGTTCTTGCCCTACGATGATGTCTGAATTTGATGAGTGATCTGAAATGACGTAAAAATTTGAACAGAATGTTTCACCCTCAATCCAAATGTACATTTCGACAAATCCTAAAGGTTTTATTTCTTTCTTACCCAATCCATACAAGATTTTACATGTTGGATACAACTTAGGCTTACCAATGGACTCAAAGACTTTGTTCACAATTATATTCAATGTGCTACCCGTATCGATAAGAGCTTCAAATGTTTTGTTATTTACTTTTACCTTTTTGTAATACCTACTTGTATTGTAAATCATATTCGTAAAAGTTTTTTCTTCTCTATTATTGCTGTTATTTGAGGAATCATTTTTGACATCTGAGCTGGTACATTTGACCGCAAAATGTCCACGTATCCCACATTTTCAGCATCGTCCACGTACCCGATTACAGCTTAGACTCTCTCCGGCCATGGTTCTATCGTTTTTAGATGCATTTGTATTATTTACATCATTTCTTAGAACTTCCGCCAGCAACCAATCGATGACTCACTAACTTCTCGAAACAGTCTACTTTAATTTTAAACTCTTTAAAATTTGACGCACCATACAAAACTATTTTATGAATTTCATCTCCCTGAATACCCTGAATAACGTATTGAACAACTGAACTCTGATCCATTGATATATTGCTGCCCAATTTCTGCATAGCATACAGATATTGTTTATACGTTTCAGACACCATTTTTTTCCTTTTTTGCATCATGGAACAAATATCAGCTGCCGTTCGATGTTCCTGAAATTCATAAAAAAGTCTCATTCTTAAAACTTGCCATGAACAAACACCCTGAAGTGAATAAAAGCAAGCGCTTGGCATAGACGAACATTTGTGATTTGTTCCAAGCCAATATGGTGCTCATCTCTTCAAATTCTTGTACCCATCGAGAAATAGTGAGGTTATCATCCCCAGAAAATGATTTTATAGATTGCTCTATATCGCCAAATGAAAAACTATAGGAACATGACAATGGTTGCTGTTCTGGACCTTGTGTTTTTTTTTGCCTCGTTTTCTTTCTGACCATCCCTACATGTAGGGCTTGTCTTCCAATCTATACCACTATTACTCGTCATCCTGTTTTCATCGACCGTTTTTAATTCGTCACCTATCGGACCAAGCAAATATTTCTCAAAGCGCTTTAATAAAATTTCCTTCGTACCTTTATTGCTCAGATTACAGTTCGCAAGCAGATTACTTAGTTCTTCAGTGGTTAATTCCGCAGCTTCACTGATTAATTTTTTGTGACCATCCATTTCTTTTGTTCGCAGGCAAGCACCAAACAAAGAAAACCAATCCAACAACAACTGTTCAAATCAGCCGCTAAGCAACTAAAATCTTCCACCCCGTTAAAATTTTACGAAACAACGAAATCTCGGTACAGCTACTTTTACCGTTCGAAAATATGCCGCTTTGATTGCAAGTATTAAACTTGTTTTTTCGCCTGTCGTTATCAATCTTATAAATTTACTTTGATTTTAACTGATGTTGACCCCCCAAAATGTTGGAAATAAAAACACTCCGTTTTTTGATACAAATAAGTTGACTTATTATTGGAATATAATACGTTAAGTTTAGAAAAAAGAACTATAATATAATATATAATATGATGACTTAAGTTAAAGAGATAACGACGACGACTAACTTGTCGTTCTAAATCTAAACAGTTTTTCGAAGTGAAGAGATTAATCTTCGAAAATTGTGCTCTGGCTGGATTATATAAGGCCACTATACTAGTGATGAGTGATAACAGATGTACTTCTTAACTTAGATCCAACATGTATTCAAATGTATCATATTAAAATATCCAATGGCCAATATCTACCAAGCAAAAAAAATTGGAAGAAACCAATATTTATTTCTAAGATTGCAAACAAAAGTATCAACACCTACAAGAGCTGTGAGAAAAAGACCAATGACAAGTCACGAAATGACATATAATAGGGATGTGCTTGAAAAATTCTAGTACAAAAAATCACACCAATGTGTTTACTCGATAGCTCGACAACGTATGAAAGTTGATCACATACTCACTGATGCCGTAATTCGGCCTCTGTACTGCTATGTGGTGTAGTACACGAACATTGCAGATGAAATCCATGTATCATTATGTTAATTGAACTCGATTGACGTAGTGTCGAAGATATTCGGTGAGGGGTTTATGCCTACGTTCAAGTGCTCCATTGGTTTGAGGATGATAAGGTGATGTGTTAAGTTTTTTTTAATTTTAACAAGGTGCATAATTCTTTGAACATAGTATTTAGAAAATTAGTAATTTGGTCAGTCAATAGTGTAGTAGGAGAACCGTGTCGGCGTATTATATTTTCTGAAAAAACTCGTGCTACTGTTGAGGTTTCTACATTCGGAATAGGAAAAGCTTTTGAAAATTTAGTGAGATGATCTTGAGATGTTAATAAATATTTTTGATTATTATAGCTTACTGGCAGAGGACCAATACAATATATATATCTAAGGCTATTCTCTCAAAAGGCCGCGAACTAGTTGTCGTAATTTTATTAGGTACTGGAGGATTCTTCCTACTTTTGTTTAATTGACACGATGCACATTTTTGTATGTCTTCAATTATGTCTTTCCTCAAGATAGACCAGTGGTACTTGTGCCTTATTCGTTTAAGGGTTCACGACACGCCTTGATGACCGCCAAAGGTTGAGTCATGATAATCAAAAATGGCTTTTTCTATAAGTTCTGGGTCGTTTAAAATGATTCTTTCGTTAGTATATAGATTAATCTGCAGATCTTCTTTTGCAAATACTTTTTCTAGTGAAATTTTGAATGTATTTTTGGTGTTGTTACCCAAATTTGGTAGAGAAAAACCAATTGCTCTAAAATTTTAATTTTGTATCTCGTTCTTTATAGTCGCAAGGATTTTTTCTGTGATTTGTTCGTCGTTAGTACCTCTGATGGGTATAGGAAGTGTAGCTACAACACCAATGTTTGTTTTGAGACTTTAACCTAAATCTGATTTTTAATATGGAGAATCTATTAAGGGCGAAATTATGTTTTTACATGAAAGTTTCTTATCCTGGTGTATATTACCAATTTTTTTTTTGTTAAAATAAAGCTAAAAATTCTCTTAAAATCGTCTTGTGATCGTTAGGGTGATTGCATCCCATTTGTTTTTGTAGCTTCTTCTAAACGTTGTTTTTGGTTTTTGGTAAGTACCATTACTTTATCGTTTGGCTCAATTGGTATTCGACTAAGGGCGTCAGCATTGGCATTAAATTTGCCTGGCTTGTATAGGATTTCGTATTCATATACCTCTATTGAAATACGCCATCGCCCCAATCTCGATTCAGGATCTCTAAGATTTAACAGCCATTGAAGCGGTCTGTGATTCGTGAGAATTGTAAATTTCGCACAGTAAAAGTAAGGACGAAATTGCTTGACGGCAAATATTATTGCTAATAGTTCCTTTTCGGTAGTGGTATACTTTGTTTCGGCAACATTTAGAGTACGGTGGCATAATATATAGGCTTGTCTTGGTCTATTTTACCTTGGGATAGCACAGCTCCTATTGCAAAATCGCTTGCGTCGGTAGTTATAAGGAATTTTCCTCAAAATTCGGATATAATTGTATTGGTGAAGAAATTAATTTATTTTGTAAAATGACAAAAGCTTCTTCACGTAAAGCATCCCATTGGAAATCCACGTTCTTTTTTAACAAGTTATTTAATGGTTTACCTATTTGAGCAAACTGTGGAATAAATCTACAGTAATATCCTACAAATCCCAAAAATGCTTTAATTTCTTTGGCTTTCTTTATTCTCGAAAACATTTCTACCGCCTCTATTTTATCTGGGCTTGGCTTCATTTTTTCATAACTGATAATATGTCCCAGGTGCATAAGCTCTCGTTTAATAAAATGGCACTTGTCCGGCTGCAGCTTCAGTTTGTTACACCGTAGCCTTGTTAGAACATTTCTCAATTTTCTGTTGTGTTCGTCCAAAGTAGGTCCATAAACTATAATGTCATCAACAAAAATAAAACATTCTATCCCAATTAAAACCATTAAAACGTTATTGATCGTTCGTTGGAAAGGGGCGGGTGCGTTTTTCAAACCCATAGGCATCCGGTTATACTTAAAATAGTTTGTTATGCAGGCTCAAGGTCAATAAAACGAGATGTTATTGGCTTAGCGACGTTTCGAATACGCTCTTCTTCAGGCCTTTATTTATTTAAAATATAAACAAAATGTTTTGTCAAATTAAACATATTAAAGAACATTTTTGTCAACAAAACTTACAATTAATGTTAAAAAACCCGTTATGACAACATTACATATATAAAACAACGATACTTATGTGTCACTGTTACTGATTAAAACAAGATAAATTGATAACAAATCAGTTATGAAATAATAAAATGAAATAAAAACAATTAATTAATTACTTTTAAATGGAAACACATTAAAATTTGTCCACAGTATAAAACTTCTCAATCCTAACACAAAAAATTAATTTAATTTTGAGTGGTTACCACTGTTATTACATCTTTCTTATTAATTGGCTATACATGTTGCATAAATTATCACAATCAGATCGTCTATTAACTGTGTTATTTGTGTTGTTGATTTGCAACATCTCTAGCAACATTCTTTTTGCATAGTTCCTCTCTACTTCCAACACTTCGACGTTGTTAAAGTCTGGTCTATGTTCTTGCTCATAACAAACTATTTTAAATAGATTGAAGAGGTCACTTAATAATTCCAATACATCCGGTTATACTCCTGATGACCAGTGGGAGTGCTGAACGCTGTTTTTTCCCGATCTTCTTCCTAAACTAAAAATTGCATCGCTTAGACGCCTGTAGTCTACAACTACACGTGATTTTTAATTACCTAGAGCATCAGGTTTTTTAGGAACAAGTAATAAGGGAGAATTCCAAGGACTGTAACTGTTTGTTAATCTCAGCTCTACTCGTTTCGGCAGTCTATAGGGTCTAGCATAGATAGGGGGTTTACCTACTTCAGTTATTATCTGATGTGTGGCTGCATTGGTACAAGTGAGCTTATCTCCAGGTAAAGAAAACAAATCATTGAACTCACGACATATCTGGACTATAGAAGACCGTTCTTCTTTGTTACAGTGGCTTATGTCTATTATTTTTTCGAGATTTTCTAAACGTTCATATACCGGATCGTTCTCGGGATCTGTTGAATCAACAATACTGCTCCATCAACAATACATTCTGGTTTAGAAAGAGATACTTCCCCAGATACGCTATATATAGGAGGCTTACCGTTAGACACACCTTTTACCTCGATTTGTTGGAACAAACTTTTCTGCGCATTTAGTTTGTACCTTACATTTATTTGCCTTGGTCTTCTTTCATCAACTTCTCGTTGAATTGCTCTCTTAGGCTTACGTTTTTGTTTTTTGTTTTTTTGTTTTGTCGACTACCAAGTTTTTCTTACATTGCTTTGTTTTTTCTAAGTCTTTTTGCTTAGGATTTATTATTTCTAAGTCTTTTTGCTTAGGATTTATTATATTTAAGTCTTTTTCCTTGGTTTTACTGTCATCTAAAGCTTTATTAAATTTTGTATTATTTGAAATTTTGAAATTGTAATTTGATTAATTAAGAGGGAGATCTGTGTCCGTGCATCGAAGTTCAATTTTTTCAAGGTTGCTTGAGTTTGAATCGTATGCCGAATAGAATGGTTTACTCTCCTCCGTTTAACTTTTTTTAAAAGGAATTTATAGAGTATTTGTTTTGTAATTTACCACGCTCTTAAACTTGGACAAGTAATCGTTCCCGATAACACCGTCATAAGGGAAATGAATTTGGTTATCTATCAAATGGAAAGGGTTCTCTAACAAAAGGGTACGTTCAGACCAAACCAAGGGTTTTTAGCGATTCGCCGGCTATGGTAGTTATGTAGAGATTGTCATTATAATTTTTATTTTGGTTATACATGTTTTTACCCAACCTTACCGTTTCTATAAGGAACGTAGTAAATTGAATATCCGAAGGACTGAATTTCAATCGTATCCTTGGTTCTTTAAACTTAGGAAAAAACGAAACGTTTAATCTGAAACTTAGTTCTTAGGATGGTACACTTTGGCTGTTGCAGTCATACGAGAAGAATTGGGGGAAGGTTCCTCCCAAACGGTATCGTTTCCCGATTCATTAATATTTGCGTTTCTCACTATATGGCTATCATTCTATCATGAGGTGTATGACACTGACACCTTCTGCTTGAGCTATGACATTTTTCAGATCAGCTCCCCCTAAAGCTTTGGCTATAAGCCTAATATGGCAATTTTTCAGACCATCCTCGAACACCGCTGACTAGCGGTTTTCTTCCACCAAGAATTGCCTGACCGTCTCATCTCGGGTAGTGTTGAAGGTGGTGGAGTTTAAATTATTTAGCATACTGTAAACCCTTTCGCCAAACTCCTTGACAGACTTTTGTATTGACGCTAGAAACTCATTGTCTTGATTTCCTTATATTCGGAATCGAGCATTTCTTTAAGAGCCGCCCAAGTCGAAATGGAGTTGAACTGCGTCAACTCGAAAGCAGGGCCTTGTAACCGTGGTAGGTTCGTCAGTCTCTTTTATTGAGGTGAAGAGAATGTCAAGAGAATGCATGATGTAAATTTAGCCAACTTGGCTGGCTTCCCATCGAAAAGGGGTATTATGTTATAAGCATCCGAAATACTGATTTTAATCTCCATGTCGGAGGTTTGTGGAGGTTTCTCTTCAGGAATAACTTCCAAATCAGACGTGAATCTTAGGTTTTGAAGCACGTTAGTATCAGCAACAGCTTTTGCTTGTTTGCTGATTTTCCTAGTGATTGGTCTTATGTTGAAGAAAATAAATTGTTTTCTAGTACTAAAAACAATAATCGCGCAAAATTAAGACTTAAAAGCGACACAGGGGTAAAAGGTCTTTCTGTAAACCTGGGGACCTAAGATTCAAATTATCTAAATTTTTTTTTTTTTTAAATTGTACTTTAATTTAAATCTTTTGTTCTTACTGCTGTTGAAGTAATTGTATCTTTTTATAGTTGATGTTTGTTGCTGTTGTTATTGTTATTGTAGCTTTTACTGTGGTAGTTGTTGCCAGGTGGTCTTAGATAATACTTACCTCCGCGTCCAGTAAGTAATTCGCCAGGACTTATTATTTTTTTATCTTTTAATGTTCGTTAAAAATTATTCACTGCCTCCGCGTCCAAAGAATTGAGATCGCCAGGACTTCTCTTTTTAACTTTTTTAACAAAAATTTTGTTCACTTATACTTTTCTGGTGTATAGCCCCAAAAACGCAACAAGAGTCAAAATGCTCTTGTTCTTGGTAAGAGAAAAAAAGGAAAAATCTTCGATTATTTTTCTTCTTTTACTGGTAGGAGATCTAAATGGATCCCACCGCTGAAACCAAATGCTATAACCAAAATTTATTGAGATCACTGCACACCGTGCTTTCGGAGAGAGTTAAATAAAATGTTTTTTATTTTAGTTTTTAAGGTTTTTTGTTTTATTGAAACAAAGAGGCCCGCAGTCGCAATGCTTTGGCTGCAACCTCAGTGTTTATATAAATTGACTATATGTAAGGTTTTTAAAAAGGCCCTCTGCCTTTGGCGTGGCTGCGACCTTAGTGAATTTATTATTAACTCTTACTCTTCAACTCGTTTAATGTCCCTTTGTGTACCCTCTAATCCTATCGATCATCATCCCCACAACGTATGTTTAACCAAATACACTTCCTAAGGAACGCACTCGTCATCAATATTTTCCCATATCGATAGTTCAAATAATAATGCTCCAGATATAGTGCAACGCACTATTATCTGGATAAGCAATTAAATCATGAATTCATTGCACAATATTGCCCAATATTAAAAAATAGTAGTTCTAGATATAGTTCATACACCCAGCCTTTGACGATTTCCATTCACCCTTGCTCTCTATACATTATGCTACCTCTTGCTCTCCATAGCATTTTGGTATGGAGGGAACTATTGGGCTGCGTTTATTGCGGTAGCTATAGCGTTGTATATGCGTTGAATGTATTCTGAGTGCATGAATTATTATTATTTAAACTGAAGTGGGTATCGGGTGACGAGCTCATGGACATGAAACAATTGTGTTTAACATGGAATATGAGATGTCGCGTACTTTTGATATGGTATAGTGTATTTTAATAAAGACGTATAGACGTCGCGTCGTTGAAATGAAGATCATATTGGGGTAGGTGATATAACATGTAGTGCAATCACTACTTTAAATGTTTGGCATTTTGATTTAAGACCTTAAAATTTATAATTTATTTCATTACAATGAAAAACAAAAACCATCTACAACAATGAAAAAAGGAAGTTTCGACAGTATGACCAAACCTCCTAAGCAAAACTTTTCGAAAACTCCTTCAACGCATGCTGCTTTATTTACGTTATTGGAATCGGTATACTATAATATTAGTTTGAACAGTCACAAATATTTATCCACCATCGATTGCATTATTTAATTTTTAATTCACTTTAAAAAACTTGAAATAAAAAAAGTTATGGCCTAAAAACTCATCGAAGAAAATTACATATACAATGAACAAAAATAAAAACACGATAGTACTCGTTATACGATGATCACAATCTGAAATCTGCAAAGGAAAAAGCAAAAGTATGCGTAGACGATGAATTTCGAATCCATTAGATATAGAAGACACTAAAAAAAATTGATAAAACCTCCTACGTGTCGAAACCTGTTGGCTCTATTTATATAGATTAGATTCCATTAAATATTTTTGTTTGTAAATTTATTTATATATAATACACGGCTGTAATTTTTTATTGAAATAATTTATCATTTTTTTTTTAATTAACCTAACTTATAAATAAATTAGAAAAAAATGATACAAACATAAATTACAAACGAACCACTTGGTTGAAATTTATTATAATTATATGTAGGAACCAAGACGAAATAAAAGGCTTCAATGAAGTTTAATGGTATAAATGATTAATTCAATTATTTATCCAAAAGTTAATATTCTCAATCGAAATAAACTAAACCGTATTATTTGATGAAACAATCGTGAATACTCAATCTACTGCATACAATTTATTTTATATACTTAATAAGCAGTAGTAGTAGTAGTGTGTTTTTATTCTTCTTTAAATTTTATATAATACATTATTTATAATTTGTATTTATGTATATTATGTATGATAAATACTTCCTTTCTAACAAAATTTAAAAAATATAAATAATATGGATTTGTATTAAAAAAAACAAAATAAATACAACATGACTATATGTCGTCTGTCGTGATCAAATTCCTATTTTAATTTAACAACCCTTGATTTAGTTCTTTTATTATAGCTTTGCTATTTTTTTTTTTTTTATTTTTTTTTTTTTTTTTTTTTTTAATAAATATGTATATGTAATAAAGTAGTACATATATTAATAATTAAATTCGCTTGTTAACTGCTCTCGGTATTGTAGCGCACACTTTAAAAAATTGACAAGTGGGTTCCAGTTCATGTCTCCGTTTAGCAAACTAACGACCAAGTTTTCATCCATCGTAGCTCTTCCCAGGTAGTTTTGACGTATACCAGAAAGTATCGGGCAAATTCCAACAAAGTGAAGCAGAGATTCTTCTTCCTGCGTATTACAGAGTGAGCAATTGACGTTTGCTCGTGCTTGTCTCGTTGTACCATTGAGAATTATAAGGCCTCCTCGCGCTTTTAAAATCCATCTCATTGTTGTAGTTTTCTGATCATCACAGACATATTTCTTGCCTGTTTCAAAATCAAGCAAATGATATACACTATGTGATCTAGTTAGTTGTGCTCTTTGCAGTGCTTCAACTTTTTCCTCGTGAACAATTCTTTCCGTTACTTCGTCAACCACAGCATTGAAAAGATTCCTGTTTGAAGCTAGATCAGGTAGGTTTTCAAGTACGTTAGCCTGTCTCGTATTACTTTCCCAGCTTTCATACCAATATATATGCCTTTCCATTACAATACTAGCTAAGAACCTAGGCAGCCTGTTGTTACCGTAGGAGCTAAAGATTTTTTCCAAGTATTTCATGTGGCAAAGCATCGTGTATTCAAAGATTGGTTTCATTTGACATTCTAGTGTTAGCATATAATTTGGTGTGATGTTTGGTAGACCGAGAATCTTTTTATAGAAGTATCTTTGCACTTTTTCCACTTCATCATGTTGTAGTGTGCCACTACATGCGACCTAAACAAGCACCCTTACTTTTCTCATATCGATTTCCATTCTCATGCGATCGCATACAATTACTTGTCCAGTATTCGTTTTCCTTGTACTTGTCAACCGATCCACTTATCCAATATATAAAATGATGTACAAATGCAGTGAGCCCAAAACGAACCCATTCATAATTATGACACAGGAACATTTAATTTGTTCTATGCCTGGTATGTATCCGCTATATCTATAGATATACGCAGATACACACTCATCAGGGCCTGTGCATGACTAATGACTGTGGCTATCGACAGGCATAGCGGCCGGCAAACTGTTATCACTTACGTTGCAATATTATTATTGTCGCTCGTTGAACATTGGGTATCGATATAGCTTTGACTATAGGAACCAAAACAATTCAACCAAGAGCCAACGTAAAGTGCATGATTACAAATGTCAAGGGTGTATGACCGCATGCATAAACTGTTACACTTTATGTGGGGCAAATCATTGCAACATCGATTTTGGATATAGGTGTCGATTGACATAGAGCAAGATTATGATGAGGACGCACTTTTCATATGAATATTGAAAAGTGCCGAATTGCTTGCGTTCATGGTGGGGATGCAAATCGATGGACAAAATTAGTATAAAAGGAGTAGGATGATTAGGAATAAAGCAGAGTTAATTCATACATCAAATAAGATCGCAGCATATGCATTGAGACAGCGGGTCTTATTTGATATTAAATAATAAATACTTAAATACTTACAAAACACTGAGGTCGCAGCCTAGCATCGAGACAGCAGGCCTCCTTGTTTAATAAAATTTATTCAAACATAAAAAGTATTTTAACTCTCCCCGTACAACTCTTCTCCTTTGTCGAAAAGGAAAGCACGGTTGCGAGCGGGTCATTACATGGTGGCAGCGGTGGGATCCTTCTTTAAAAAAAAGTGATCTCCTACCAAGACAGAAGACCGATCTTCTGAGGCGTGCTGGGGCTACACACCAGCAAAAAGTTAAAGTAAAAAGTGAAAAAAAAAAATAATAATAAAGAAAAAAAAAAAAAAAAAAAGAAGTGAAAGTAAAAGAAAAAAATAAATAATTTTTCCTGTGAAGTGTTAGAAGTCCTACAAGAGTAAGACCTTGCTAGCTGTAGAGCTTAAGCATTTGGCAGACAGTAGGCAGTGAAATTAAAAGACCAGGTGGACAATACCAACTCTAGAGCGTGAAGCTTGCCTGGCATCACCAAAATCAGCAACAACAACGGCAACAACAACAATAACAACAACAACAACAACAACAACAACAACTAAAAGCAGAAAGTTATTTAAGTAAGAATTAAAAAAAAAAAAAAAAAAACAAATATATATATTTTTCGGGACATCTTTCTTCCCATTTCTCTTCCTCCCCTCCCCCAAATAATTTTTTTTTCTCTCTCCTTTAAAATTGTTAGTACACGACAAAACCTAAAACGGTTAGAAAATTTTAGTTTTCTTCCCTTTAATCTAACAAAATCCGAAGCAATGGCTTTTCAGGTCAATATTAGTGACATTTTCAATATAGTGCCCACTTTCAATGGTGACCCTAGTGAATTAAATAAATTCATCGCATGTGGGATCATCTTGTTCTCGTCATGTAAAAAAGAGGAACATACAACATTCCTCGAAATCATAAAAACTAGGCTACAAGGTCCGGCCTTCGAACTAATACAGTTCAATTCCTTCACAAAGTGGAGTGAATTAGTGATTAAATTAGAGGAAGAATACAAAGAAACTAAGACTCGTTTTGTTGCCCAAAGTGAACTTCTGGCGACTCAACAAAACGCCAAAGAGTCAGTTAAGGAATTTGGGGACAAAATATCAAAACGATTAACCTCCCTTAACTCGGCAACATTCTCAGATACTAGTGATGCCTCCATCAGGAAGTACCTGGTCAACGAGAATGAAAAACTGGCGATTCAAACATTTGAGGATGGTCTCTTAAATCCAAACTTACGTTTGATGGTTCAAGCTCACGGCGAAAAGAGCTTGAAAAATTTAATAACTTTCGCAGAAAACCATGCTGCAAGAATAGATAGGCAGATGCCTACCTATAGAAATAAACCCCCCTTACAGCCAAATTCACCCTCAAACTTTTCCTTCCGACCCACCTGTCAAATTTGCGGGATCTTGGGACATTCTGCTCAAACCTGTTATCGCAACAAGACCTTACCACACATTACCACAAAAACAGAAGTTGTGAAATGCAACTTTTGCAAGAAAAATTATCATACGGAAAGTGAGTGTAGGCTTCGAAAACAACACTCAGAAACAAACCAGAATAATAAAAATCCATTTAAAGGTAATTCAACTCATGAATTACGACATTATTGTTCTTGGAGATCTGGTGAGGATTTTCATCCTCAAAATTCGGGAAACGACAATGCTCGGGAGGAAGCAACGGGTCATCCTTCCCGACTAGATCTGAATGCCGACCCGCAACAATGAGTATAAAAAGCTTGTCTGTTTCCCTTTGCCCAGAGTTTCATGAGCCGGTAATCCGAATTCAATTCCAGCCATCAGACAAAACTTACTCCACCTTCCTAATAGACACTGGGGCAGATGTAAGTTTGTACAAAATCGAACTTGAGGCAAATGTGAATCCAGAAAAAAGGTGCGCCATATCCTCAATTTCTGGTGACTCAGTCTTTACCCTGGGAGAAATAACAGGTTCTTTCATAATTAACCAAGAACAAAATCTTTCTTTAAAACACCCTTTTCAACTCCTTACTGCAAGTATAAATTTAAAGTATGATGGTATTTTAGGTAATGATTTCCTTGCCAAATACAAATGCCAGTTAAATTACAAAAAACCAGTTTTAGAAATAAATGAAATTAATTTTAGCAAAAATGTTGGTGACCTTGTAATTGGAAATAATAATCAAAAAGCTACCCCTCTCGAGGCGGTGCCTAAGGGCAATGATTTTGAAATTGAAGGTAGTGGTATTAAAACCACAAGCGAAACCTTTAATTCAAACCTTTAATTCAAATGAATATTGACTCTGATAACAAAGAATCACCCGCATCTTCAAACAAACAAATGAAAAAAATAAATTCCGATACAACCATTAAGACTTTAGAAAACGACAGCCAAAAAGGCAAAGAAACTGAAGCAGATATAAATAAAAGTAAGACTTTAGAAAACGACAGCCAAAAGAGCAAAGAAACTAAAGCAAATATAAATAAAGGTAAGACTTCAGAGAACGACAGCCAAAGAAGCAAAGAAACTAAAGCAAATATAAATAAAGGTAAGACTTCAGAGAACGACAGCCAAAGAAGCAAAGAAACTGGAGCAATAATCGATACAGATGCAGCAATTTGTAAGACTATATCAGGAAACAATTCTGGTGATAAAAATATTTATTTACATCTTCCACCTCGTAGTCAAAAAATGGTGGAAATTTCATTTCGTCAAACATTGAAAAAAAAATTTCATTTCATTTCATCAAACATCATTTCATTTCACCAAACATATACCTACAAAAAAAAAAAAAAAAAAAAATATTATGACAAGCATTCAAAACCAAAAACATTTAATGTAGGAGACAAAGTTCTTATCAAAAACCATTAAGAAAAAACAAATTCTCTTCTCTATGGGAAGGACCATTCGAAATAACAAAAATTATTTCCGACGAAACAACGGGAATAAATATAAGAAACAAAAACAAAAATAGTACACATTAATGATCTGAAGCCCTTCATAGAATGATCCCAAACCAATAACACTACCCCACATAGTAATACAAATTACAACCCATTTTAACTGTTAAACTGAAATACAACTCCATGACAAAAACTCCCAAAAATCCTCAACTAAAGATACCATAGTAGAAACAAATTTTAATTCAAAACTTGAACCCACTCCAAAATTTGTCCTACGCCAATATCCCAAGTAACCCATAAAATATATATGCATAAATATAAGATTGTTAAAAAAAAAAAAAAAAAAATTTAAATTATGAATATAAAACTTCATGTTAAAAATTTTTTTAAGATAAATATTTTACATTTTTCAAATTTAAACCTGTATGGTACATATACAAAAAAAAAAACAAAAAAAAACAAAAAAAAACAACCTACCAAAAAAAACCTATAATGCATTTAAAAAAAAAATGTAATCCTTTCATCCTTTCGCAACTTACATACATATTCTATAAATTAATAATAATTTCTAAAAATGTTCAATATTTTACTTTCTGATAACTTATATGTACACTTGTATAAATCGTAAACTATTAATTAGCACGATAATATTATAAATAAGTATTTTTGCATACCTTACCAAAATATCTTCACTAAACTACCTTAATAAATCAAAAACAATTTGCTTTATATAATGAAAAAAAAAAAAAAAAAAAAAAAGGGTCGATATCTACAAATAAACAAACATATATATATTTACAAACAAATAATCAAAAAAAATATATATAAGAAAAAAATATATATGTTATTTTAAATGTAACCTTTTCATCCTACTGCTTCTTTTGCAGAAAATTCACCTCTTCAAGGTATAATTTTCTTTCTTCAAGGGGGGCGGGATGTAGTGTGCCACTACATGCGACCTAAACAAGCACCCTTACTTTTCTCATATCGATTTCCATTCTCATGCGATCGCATACAATTACTTGTCCAGTATTCGTTTTCCTTGTACTTGTCAACCGATCCACTTATCCAATATACAAAATGATGTACAAATGCAGTGAGCCCAAAACGAACCCATTCATAATTATGACACAGGAACATTTAATTTGTTCTATGCCTGGTATGTATCCGCTATATCTATAGATATACTCAGATACACACTCATCAGGGCCTGTGCATGACTAATGACTGTGGCTATCGACAGGCATAGCGGCCGGCAAACTGTTATCACTTACGTTGCAATATTATTATTGTCGCTCGTTGAACATTGGGTATCGATATAGCTTTGACTATGGGAACCAAAACAATTCAACCAAGAGCCAACGTAAAGTGCATGATTACAAATGTCAAGGGTGTATGACCGCATGCATAAACTGTTACACTTTATGTGGGGCAAATCATTGCAACATCGATTTTGGATATAGGTGTCGATTGACATAGAGCAAGATTATGATGAGGACGCTTTTTTCATATGAATATTGAAAAGTGCCGAATTGCTTGCGTTCATGGTGGGGATGCAAATCGATGGACAAAATTAGTATAAAAGGAGTAGGATGATTAGGAATAAAGCAGAGTTAATTCATACATCAAATAAGATCGCAGCATATGCATTGAGACAGCGGGTCTTATTTGATATTAAATAATAAATACTTAAATACTTACAAAACACTGAGGTCGCAGCCTAGCATCGAGACAGCGGGCCTCCTTGTTTAATAAAATTTATTCAAACATAAAAAGTATTTTAACTCTCCCGGTACAACTCTTCTCCTTTGTCGAAAAGGAAAGCACGGTTGCGAGCGGGTCATTACAATGTTTTGCAAATCCCCAAACTTGAGCTCCGTAGCATAGAATAGCCCTGGATACAGCGTTGAAAATTTCTAGCTTTGAAGAGAGTTTCACATCTTTGTTCGCCATAAAATTGTTCCATGTAAAATTAAGGCTCTGTCGTGCCATTTTAGATCTTTCCTTAAAATGCTCAGTCAAACTTAATCCAGGTGTAAGCCATATCCCCAGGTATTTGTATTTATTGACTATTTCAATGGGTTGTCCGTTTAACTTCCAGCATTCCTGTACGCTTGTCCTACCACCTCTTTTTCTAAATATGAGAATTTTATATTTATCAAGATTTATGAAGAGATTCCACCGCCGTGTATATTCCGCAAATTTTTCGATCATTGTTTGGAGTACTTGAGGGCTATCAGCAAGTAGCACTATATCGTCTGCATACATAAGTAGCCTGACCTGTAACCATTCAAATTAAGTCCTCCTCCAATGTAGTCATGAATGTCATTTATATACATATAGAGCAAACAATAATGGGCTTAATAAACATCCTTGCTTAACTCCCATTGACGTCTTGAACCAATCTGATAGTTTTTCTCCGTCCCAGACACCTGCCTCCGTATTCTCGTAGAGATCTTTAATAATTTTTAGAAATTTCTCCGATATTCCTATTTTTTGTAGCTTGTATAGCAGTGCTTTTTGGTCTATATAATCGAAAGCCGCCTTAAAATCAATAAAAAAGCAATAAACTTTCTTTTTTTCTTCCATTTTCAGTTTTATAATACTGAAAAGATTAAATAGATTATCTGCTGTACTATATCCTTCCCTAAAGCCAGCTTGGAACTCATTTAGGATGGAATATTCCTTTTCCCATTTCTGAAGCCGATTTAAGAGCACTCCAGCGAAAATCTTAGCAATTGAATCCATGAAAGATATACCTCTGTAATTATGAACTTCATTTTGCTCCCCTTTTTTATAAATCGGGAATATAAGGGATTTTTTAAAGGCAGGTTCAACTTTTCCAGATGACAGCATACGATTGAACAAACGCGATATGATTTCAATCGCTGAATCAGGTGCATTTTTCCAAAACTCGTAGGGGACTCTATCATATCCTGGTGCTTTGTTTTTTTTTGTGCAGTTTAGGAACGACCAAATTTCTGAGGTAGATATGATATCATCTAGAATAGCATTGCTTGGAGCGGGAGCTAAGTATGGAATTATTACAGAATCAATTGTCGGGTTGAGAAGGTTATCAAAGTAATCTTTGAAATTATTAATTGTTATTAGATTACCCTTTACAAATGTAATTGACTTCAGTTCTCTAGCTAAGCTCCACCATTCTTTTGTACTTTTAACATCCTTGAGCTTTGCTCCAATAGCTTCGTAGTAATCTCTTTTCTTTTTTTTACATAATTCTTTATAAGTTTTATTACAACTAAGATAAATATCTTTTATAATTGGTGAATTGCTGCTGCGAAGTTTTTTTAGCCAAAAGAAAGATTTTGCTCTTGCACGTTCACATGATTCATCAAACCATTTCTGCTTTCCCTCAGTCCTTTCAGAGTTACGCTGATTCCCAACAGTAGATTTAATTGCAACAACTAAGTCTTCGGCACTCCATTCTTCTCTCCCTGAGTCTGTAATATACTCATGAAGTTTAAGTTTGTAAGTGTTGCTCAAATTTTCACTCCATTTAAGTTTCGGTAGCAGTTTCATCTCCACAGTCTGTTGCAGGTTACTATCAAATTCAAGAGAGAGTACCAAGGGCATGTGGTCGGAGTAAATCTGATCTTCAACTTTAAATCCTTTAAAATTCTTTAGCATATTATACGTTATACTGCATAGGTCTATTGTCGATGATCCAGTTGATTCAATGAAAGTGAAATTTCCGTCCTCATCTTCTGGAGTACGACCGTTTAGGATTACCTTACCAAAATCTTCACATGTATCTAACACCTTTCGCCCCTTCGTATTTAAAACCTTGTCCTTTGAAACTCTATTGTTTGATATCAGGCAGTTTAAAGATGCAATTTCATCTGATATATTTTGTTTATCCCCTATTCTAGCGTTAAAATCTCCGATAGCCACAACATTTTGAAAGTTTTCTTCTTGCAAACAGTTGAAAAATTTTTGATAGTCCTCCTCCCACCTATTGCAGTTTATATACACCGGCATTATGTAAAAATCCTGATTTTCTGCACAGATACATACAAAGTCCTGGTCCATTTTTTTCACGAAATTCGCTTGCTTTATATCAGATTTAAGGCCGTTAACTGCTCCACCACTTGCTCTCCCAAATCTAGACCTTTTTACTGCTGGTATCCATAAGAGTTTGAAGCCCTTACAAAATCTTGTAAATCTTTCGAAATCCTCGGTTAAAAAAGTCTCATATAAGAAGAAAATATCGTGTTCACATATGTAATTAAAAAAGTTTGGATACAATATTTTGTTACCTATGCCATGAACATTATAAGAAATTACTTTAAATGTATTTTTGTTATTATTTATTATTTCATTTGTTTTAATTCTACTTAATCTAACATCGCGACAGACTTCTAATTGCTAATGATTGTTATTCAAACTTAAATCTAAGCTTGAAAGATCTTCGTTGTAAATTTCTTTTAAAACATCTTTAGCCGACCTCTCTTCACACTTCAGTTCACCTTCAGACATCGAAAACGACTTTCCTTGGATTTCCAAACGATTTCCTTTAAACTTGACATCTTTCATTCGACTAATTTTTTTCAGATCTCTCCTTATTCGAAGAAGAGAGTTTTGGTTATTTCCTTCCAATTTCGTGAGGTCTCTTTTGATTCCATAATTTGTATTCGCTAGCTTTTGTGTGTTTCTTAGAATTTCGAAAACTGCACTTTGGTTTTGAAATTCTACAAGGTAGCTGGGCTGTTTTGATTTTCCTACTTGAACAATTTTTACTATATCCATTCTATAGGGGATTCCTAGAACGTTTTTACATAAATCCCAAATATCATGTCTCTCTACTTTTTGTCTTTGAAGTCCATGGAAAATGAGATTGTTTCTTCTCATGTGCTTGTCGAAAGATTCTGTTTTTTTTTCAGCTTCAGCTTTGAACGCTTGCAGTTCTTTAACTTCCTCTACTAGAGTTTGATTTTGTTGCTTAATTTGTTCTATTTCTGTTGTATTTATTTCTACCTTGGATGTAGTACTTGCCATTTCTTCCTTTAACATTTTACGGAACTCGGACATCATTTCACTCCAAGTTGTCGATTCTACCATTGTGGAGTTCATTGCATTTTCTTCTCCATCTGAAGCCATCCCAGTTATATATTGTTTTTTACTTCGTGGCTGAAAAGAATCTGGGGATATCTGGCCTATAGTTCGTTTAGAATTTGCTTCGATATCCAGTTTGACGATATTCGTGCGAAACTCCCAAAAGTATGCCCAAAAAAAGGTTTTCTCCTTTTGCTAGTACACTTCTAACAAAACGCGTAGGGTAAATTAAAATAGGAATTTGATCACGACAGACGACATATAGTCATGTTGTATTTATTTTGTTTTTTTTAATACAAATCCATATTATTTATATTTTTTAAATTTTGTTAGAAAGGAAGTATTTATCATACATAATATACATAAATACAAATAATAAATAATGTATTATATAAAATTTAAAGAAGAATAAAAACACACTACTACTACTACTACTACTTAATAACCATTAGGTTGTGATCGTACATTGGCATCAATGTCTCAGGTTAGCTTGCCGGAACGCCAGGTTCGTACTTAAGATGGTACTAGAAAGCAATAATGTAATTTTTTTTATAGTAAAAATTGCATATACTACATTGAAAAAATTAAATTATAAATAAAAATAATTTCAACTTAGTATCTTCTACTTAATAATTGGACTTGTTGAATTAATGATTCAAATTAGCTTGTTATGGAATTTAGCTCATGAACAAAAGGCGTTTCGTGCGGATGCTTAATATGTTCTCTTCAGTTGACGAGTGAGCACGTGGTCAATATGCAAATCACCGCTTGTTTCAATTTAACTTACATCACTTTGTTTCAAACAAAAAGTAAACTATATCCAACAAGATGACGATTACTTGTGATATTAAATAATATATAAAAATAATTTCTAAAATAAAACTAAGTAGCTAGAAGACTTAATTTAGTGGACTTGTTGAGTTATTGGTTCAAATTAGCTTGGTATTGTAAACATTTCCAGCTTAATGATTGCAACCGTAATCTTTTGGATAAAGTTTTGCTTTTTGTCAAAAAAGTGATGTAAGTTTAACTAAAACAAGGGAACATTTGCGTACTGAGCATCTGCCCGAAACGACATTTTGTCATGGACTAAAAACCAAAACAAGCTCATTTAAATCGGTACTAGAACACTAAGGTTTAAAAGGTCTTTCGTTGTATAACCAAAATAAAATTTAATTAGTATACTAAGTTTTTTTTTTAATCCTTTAATATTAAACCTCATACAGAAATTTTCAAAAATTATTGATTATGAATTCACTCCTGTCATGTTTCGGTAGTTGTATTTGTCGCGGGGTGTGAACTATCAAGCCAATATTATGCCTTTTTAAATAACAATATAGCAACTATTACAACGCAAAACGACATCAATGCAGAGATCAAACGAAGAACCAATTGGCAACTCTGGCTTTGTATTGTATGCCTGTGTCTAAATTAGCTCCTCAGTTTATTTAATTTTATAGTGATAAAGTATCAAAATAAATTTGTTTTTGTGCAACTTAATGGTTAATCTCATCGATCCGCATACAAAAAGCTTTCTCTAGTGGCATTATTCATATTGGTTAACAAATTAAAAGGCTATTTTCTAAAGTGCAATTTAAATCTTTAAGCCTCATAAATTAATTTGAGCGAAAAAGCTGTATAAAAAACTATTTCTTCTCTTAACCACTACCGTTCAAACTATTGTTATTATTTTCCACTGGTGAGTGATAATTTTTGGTGTATGTTCTGCCTTGAAGCAAATTGAAAGCTGCATAAAATTTTAAATTGTTTCATTCCACAACAACTTTGTTCGAGCCTGCAAGGGAAAAGAGAGGGAATCATCGTAATCACCGTGACGGCGAGATCGACAACATACACAGAGCAGAATACTGACTCAACTGACTGTAGGATTTATTATTTACCTTTGCTGGGTGAGTTGATTTTAGTATTGTTCTGCAAAGAAGCTTTCAGAAACAACACACTCAAAGCAAATTTTGTTTTCTCATTTCCCTACATACACATGGAAAATTTATACTGAGTTTGAGCTGATCATCACTCCATCTTATAAAAACCAATACTTCGATCTGGATAATAAGCTTTTTATAGCACCGAATACAAGAACCATATCTTAACTTTTATAGCATTGAATTCAAAATATATCTAATACCGAAACCAATTATATAACTACACACTACTCATCGCAAAATAGTGGACTAAACTACAGAAATTTAAAAATAAGAAAAATGGCTAATCATAAAAAGTGCTTTGCATGTAAAAATCCTATTAATGATGATGGTGTTAGCTGCGGATTTTTTTGTGGAAACTTTTTTCATAAACTATGTGCCAATGTATCTGATGTGATGCAATTTCTTGATGAAAATTCAAATATTGTGTTCCGCTGTAATCAATGTGCCAAGTTTAAATTGTCCATAAGTACTTTGTACAATAAGGTGAACGAATTGGTTTCGGTGGTTGATTTGCTTTTGCAGAAAATTAGTGGTGTTGATGCACTTCACGCAGACGTAAGAAAAATACTGGATGTTGTTGCGCCGAATGTTATTGCTCCGAGCACTGAGGAGAAGAAAGGAGACATCAGCGGATGTACAATTTACAATGCTAAAAATGCATCTTGTTCCAGTTTTGTAGTGTCCCACTCATCTAGTGATCAATTAGAGAACACTGTGGAAAATATTGATAATGCATCTGTGGGGGTGGTTTCTGGTTCGGGTATTGCAGTGAGAGAGCGAAGAAATGATGATTTGCCTACTCTAAACATTGTTCATGAACAAGCAAAACCAGTAGCTGATAATGAATGGACCACAGTAGGAAATCAAGGACAAAAACAAAAACCGAAGCATAACAGAGTGCATGTTTATGGGCAAGATGTGGTTGATGGCCTTGATGTTGTTGTTACTCATAAATGGTTCCATGTTTCTAAATTCGAACCGTCAACATCAGAGGAAAGCATATCCAAATACGTTTCTGGAAAAATTGGTTTAAGTGAATCGTGTGTTAAATGTTATAGACTTTCCAAGAAACATGCCACAGATTTGAAGTACGTTAACTTCAAAGTAGGAATACCAATGAACAGCTCCAAGTTAGCACTTATTGATTCAAACTGGCCAATAAATACTGTTGTGAGGGAATTTATTCCAAGAGACAGTTCAAAAAACGAGAAGAATGTGAAGATACCGAGTCAAATGGAATTAATTCAGGGCCAACAAGGGCCAACATAAATGAAAAAAATACTACATTATCATTTTTTAATATTTTAATATTTTAACTATGTGTCTGTAAGGCACATTGCCTCTTTAAATGCAACAGGTGTTGCACGACACTAGTTAGAAGGAATAGAAAGATAGGAAAGAATTGTTTTTGGTACAATGGATAGAGAGCTAGTTGATTTTTATTTTTCATTGCATAACCTCATGGGCGACGTCCAGCATAAGCTGGGAGGTATGCTGAAAAGAAAAAAATGCTTTGTACCCAAGTGAGGATTGAACCTGCACCCTCTGGGTTAACAAGCAAGCACTCCATTTTTTTTTTACATTTTAATTCATTTTTTATTTTTTTTATTTTCTTATATCTATCTTAATGCTAGACAAAAAATCTTAAACAACTAGCTTACATATTAACTTAACTAACTTACTGGCCCCATACGGGCGCTCTAAATTATACTATAACTATATTTAAAAAATGCCTTTCAGCGTAAAAACTAACTTAATTAAAATTCAATATTTCTTAAAACTAAACGAGAAAATTCTTAAAAAACTCGTTTTTCTATGTCATTTATTTTATATAAAACACTTAAAACTACCCTTTACCTAAATAAAACTAAATTAACCTAAATAAAACGTAAATAAACGTAAGTAACTTAAAATTACTTAAAATACTTAAAATAACTTAAAACTAGAACAGCCACCAGCAGTTTTTTTTTTTTTTTTTTTTTTTTTTTCGCAGCAGCCTATGCATATGCGCACACGCTTATTAATATGCATATATTCACATATATGCATGTGTAACAGCGCCAAATGCACATATACACAAACAAACGATTTTTTGGATTTTTTAACTTTTTTTTTTTTTTTTGGTGCCACCGTCACTGTCCTACTTAATCTACCTAGTTATACCTTAGAAATACGTAGGTCGGCCAAGGCAACAACTTCGACTAACCATCAATATCAAGGTGGTCACCCAACCACCAGTATTTTTTAACTTGCTTATCCAAATCCTTTTTGTCCCGAAGGGGCACAGCTCTACTGAACCGCAGACGCTCTGCTCCGATCCCAGAGCCGACGTCTCGACCATACAGGATTCGCCGATCCACAGTTCTACGGCCGACGTGGTAAATTAACGGAACCGCCAATCTATCCTGTATCAGCCCCCGACTGTCTAAATAGAGGAATGTCTCGGGCGGGATGAAGCCGTTAAGACGAACGCTCTCACTATATTCATCATTGGGGTAGTAAGCCCCGAAAATAAGTCCATTGGCTGAGGTCATCGCCCTTGCAACGTGACCCCGAATCAGCTTAATTAAAAAGTTATCTATCCTGTTTATATTGGCCCCGTTGTATAAGACCTCGTTGGCATAGTAATGTTTGTACTCCGACTCTGGTGTTCTGTGTAATCCAAGACAAGTCCTAAGACACTGTCTCTCAAACACCCGAATCTTTTCCATTTGAGATGGGGCAACGTTAAACCACACAGGGCATCCGTAGGCAATCATCGGCCGGATGAGGGCCATGTAACAAATCACCTTTACCCTGTTTTCAAGGCGGCTGCTATAGAACAACCGTCTTGTCAGAGCAAACGCTCCCCTGGCTCTGGCCAGAGCAGCATCTATATGTCGATTGAAATATAGATACTGATCTAGCCAGATACCAAGGTACTTTACTACATCTTTACTCGCCAGTTGATGTCCACTTGGTCCAACGATCACTAGATTTCTCCAGTTCTTTCTTGTATCCCTAGAAGCCTTAGACAAAGGGGTTCTAAACAGGATAGTTTCTGATTTCTGAAAGTTAATTTTTAACTTCCAGTCATCACAATATCGCTGAATCTTGTCGAAGTCACGCTGCAAGAGAATTCTGATGACTTCAACTTTTGGACCCGTCCTGTACGCTACAAGGTCATCGGCATACGCAATCGCATGAGTGAGACTACCTATCAGATCGCTGGTGTAAATACTAAAAAGAATCGGCGAGTTCACAGCTCCTTGCTGTAGACCGTTTTTAATATCAAAAATTGTGGTGGAAGTTACATTGCCACTTTTGACAACAAACTTTCTACCATTGAGCATGTCATGAAGCATATACAACAGTGGTTTACTTATGCCAAATCTGGTTAATTTCAGATAAAGACCCTCTAACCATACGGTGTCGAAAGCCTTCTCTAAATCAACAAGAACGGCACCCGTGCATTGATTTTTCGCTTTGTTCTATTGAACATCAGAAACTAACTTAGACGCGGCATGAATAGTGTCATGTCCCGCCTTAAAGCCAAACTGATTGTCTGGAATAATATTCTTGTCCTCAGCCCACTTGAACAGAGCTCTATTGAGAATCTTTTCGAATACCTTACTGATACTTGGAAGAAGACTTATCGACCGAAGATTTGCCGGATTGGAGCTGTCCTTTCCCTTTTTGGGGAGAGGATGGACCACAGCTGTCTTCCAACTCACTGGATAATATGCATTATTCAATGCGTTGTTGAACAGTGTGGTATAAATGTCTATTGCTTCTTCAGGGAGATGTCGTAACACAATGTTGGGTATACCATCGACCCCCGCAGATTTCTTTTTCTTTAATGTTTGAAAAATTAACTGAAGTTCTACCTTCGAAATTAACAATGAACTGGGTCCATTTCGCTCGGCGATGGTGGCGTTTGCCAAGTTTTCGTCATTGAACCCGGTGAAACCAGTATTCTCAGATCGCCATTGCGTTATGTTATTTCCAAGGTAGAAGTTGTGCAGTAAGGCTCTGTTCTCCAGGTCATGATTCGGACGAATGCTAGCATTCACCTTATACACTTGCTGGAAAGCAGCCCCTACAGCCTCTACCTTTTCCTGAGGATCTTCTATAATATAATAATTATCATCGAAAACGGCACCTTCCGGATCAATTCCCGCAATCGTTAGTACGTCTTCGTTATCTGTTGTCCTCTGGAGTTTAAGACATGGAAGATCGTTTTGATCATTTCTTCTAAATATCTTATTTATTTGGGGAAACATACTAGGGTCGCTAGAATTAACAGCCCGAATTCTGTTATCCCAATATAAATTAATAGATAATCTATAGTTTTGTCTAATCAGAACGTTAATGTTTTTGATCGACGACTTCAATGTCCTAATCTCCAGATCACGTGTGTCCGTGAAACGTCTGTACAGAAGTTTCAATCTAGTCAGCAGTCCACTTTTTTGTCGGTGTAGTGCGTCGATTGTCGCGTTCTTGTATAAACCAGTAGGGTCTTGTTCCTTATATTTTGGGATTGTTCTGTCTATTGTTCGTTTTATAGCCGTATCCATTTGAGTCAGGAACCCGTCGATCTCGAGGTTCGTCAGGTTTCTGTCATTTGGTGGAGAAATGTCATCGGAACGTATTTCTCTTGCCAAGGCGTTGGAGAAGCGTGGCCAGCGCGTCTTACTGAAATTGTAAGAGTGCACAGGCACACACTCATCCAACTCCACAAGGTCGCTCGGAAGCTGTATTACGGTGGCAAGTCCGCAGTGATCACTGTCGTATTCAATTGTTCGTAAACAGTTTCTTGTCTGTTGATTTGTTGCGTCAGTAATAACAAGTCGTGTGTCAAGCAGTAAAAGATCCAGAAAACTACCACTTCTCGGAAATGACGGTCTATCTGTAGCCAGAAGGTCGATCCTACACTCAACACTGTATCGACCCATCCAATTAAAAAGATGGTTCCCTCTAGGATTTTGTATTTGGTTTCCCCAATCTACATGTTTGGCGTTTAAGTCCCCTGCCATGAGATAATAATTCTCATCCAAGTTCAGTCTTAAGCATTCGAAAAGTTTTTCGAGCTCTGCGATAAAATTAGCTGGATGAGGTGCGTCAGGTGCGTACACCGCGATTGCGTACATTCTTTTCCCCTGCTGGAGAGGAATGCAAACGATGCAGGCTTCTAGCAACCCGAATCTTCGCACTTCACTATTATATATAACTTTATGATTAATACCCTTTCGTATGAAGATTGCGACCCCACCCCCTTGTGAGGAGTTGGGCCGATCCCTTCGCACGATATTGTTATTTTTATTAGTCAGTTTGTGTTTCTGGTTTAGCTTAGTTTCGCTAGCCATAAACACATCAGGACTTTGGTCTTGCAGCAAATGAAAGAGGTTTGCTCTACGTTCGGTCCTAATCAGCGAATTTACATTCACAGCTAGAATCTTAAAGGGTCGCTCAGCCTTTAACCATTTAGCGTTGCCGGAAGAATAGAGTAGAGGTAATCTACCCTAGCCGCCTGCTCCCTGATCTGTTTTTGCACGTCGGTTAACTGACCATGAATGGTCAGCAACACCTGCATCAGATCTGCCTCTGGCACAGGAGCCGTAGGCACATGTACCTGTTTGGCTACCTGTGGTTGAGGCTGTACCGTTTTTCCCTTTCCAGACGCCATTTGGGCATAGGAAATTGCGGGATTGACGGAAGTTGTAGTCTGGCGTACTTCAGGGCGTCTCACCTCAACTGTTTTCTTTTGGGCTTTGTTTTGCTTTATCTCCTGAAACTTCGGACATCCCCGATAGTTTGCGGGGTGCCCGGAGCCTCGGCAGAGCGCACATTTTAACTGGGTCATATCTGTGACCCTATCTTGCCCGAGTTTACACTCCCCTGTTTTGTGGGTATCTCCACATTTAACGCAGACTGGGTCCATACCACAGTTAACTGCAATGTGTCCAAACCCTTGGCAGTTCATGCATTGCAGCATGTCTTTCTGCTTATTTAATTTCTCCCATCGTACAACTTGGTAATCCAGGACTGTTATATTCCTTAGACCACTCAATTTGCTTTGGGGCGAGAGTTGAACTAGGAAGAATGGTAACTTCCGTTTCTCCCGTCTGGCTTTGACTGTGGTAAACGGTCTTACCCCGATAAAATCGAGATCGTCGCTCGCCACTTGACGGAGCTCAGCTAAGAGCGCCTGCGGATCCGTAGAGGATTCGATACCCTTCAGGAGGACTGTTTGAAGCTTGTCTTCCTTTGGGGTGAAACTATAATACTCAGTTTTAGTTTGAGACAGAAGGTCTTTAACTTTTCTGTAGTGCTCTAAAGAAGAGCACTGAATAGAATGCCTGTCTGCGTTTAGCCGCTTAATTATAAAATTGTTGCCTACGACCGACCTACATATTTCAATAGTTTCTTTTATCTCCATTTTGTAAGTATTTATAGGTGGCACCTTACCTTTCTTTGCTTGTGGCTGTTGCTGTTGTTGCTGTTGTTGCTGTTGTTGTTGCAAGCAAGCACTCCATCCATTGTACCAATGCCACCCACACGATTATATTATCAGAACATGGGTGGAATAAGAGGCAAACTCAAAAACTTTTCTGCATTGGTTGACTCTTCTGAATATGATATTTCTGCATTTGTGGAGACTTGGTTGTTCAATGAAATCAATAATGAGGAAATTTTAAATACATCTGAATTTTCTTTATTTCGTCGTGATCGTCATAATGTTGGGACCAAACGAGGTGGAGGCTTGCTTCTCGTAGTTCGAAATCCATTGTCCATAAACAACTCAACAGCAGATGACAACAGTACTGAAAAAATGTGCGTTTGTATCGAAGGAGACAACGAAAGCAAATTATTAATATTTTTGAGCTATATACCACCTAATTCCTCTACATCTGTTTATGCTTCTCATATTAAAAATATTGAAAATGTAGTTGCCAATTTTTCTAAAAGTTTTCATTCAGCTTGCGTTGTTGGAGATTTTAATTTGGGGGACATTATGTGGATGCAATTTGAAAGCAGGGTGCCAATGGTTCTTACATATGAAAAAGAGTTTGAACTCATTGATTCTCTATTTGCTTTGAATTTAAATCAAGTGTGCTTTGTACAAAATTCTTTAAAAAGAATACTTGACTTGGTATTCGTAAATGATGAAATTGAAACTTGTGTATCTGAATGCACTCCTTTGTTTTCAAATTCTATTCACCATGTTTCCCTTTCAGTTTTAATTAAATCCATTTGTTTCAAAAACTTTAAGGCGTTTAATACAATTGATAAGTATAAATATAAATTTAATACAAATAATTTAAGTAATTTAAATGAAAAATTTCTTAATTTAAATTGGCATGTAAATTCTAACAATAGCTTAAGTACTAATTTCAATATATTTTTAAATGATTTTGTAAGAGAATCGGTTTTCTCTGTACCACGATCCTTATCTAAAGTGAGTTCACATCCTCCGTGGTCGAATGCTAGGTTGCGTAAGTTAAAAAACGCTAAAAGTAAGATTTTTAAAAAATACCAAATCTCTAAAAGTGAAATAGATTTTTCTTTATATTCTCGCCTTCGAAGAGAGTATGTATTTTTGTCTAGGTTCTGCTGCTTTAGTAATTATGTACAGACAGTTGAAGGTAATTTAAAACGTAATCCTAAACTTTTCTGGAATTTTATTAATTTAAAAAGAAAATCTTCTGGTTTTCCATCTAAAATGTCCTAAAATAATGTTTCATCTAGTGATCCTAAAACAATTGTCAGTTGGTTTGCAGATAATTTTCAGAGAACATATAATTCTTTAAATTTAAGTATTGGTAACAACTATGATGGTGGTTTTTTATCGCCAATAACCGATTGTTGTTTTTTCTATGTTGAAAAAGATGAAGTTATAACAGCTCTTCGTGAATTGGTTCCATCGAATTTTCCTGATTGCCATGGAATTTTCCCTATAGTTTTGAAACATTGCTCTGAAGCTCTGAGTACGCCACTTCAGTTTTTATTTAACCAATCTTTAAGTTGTGGTTATTTTTTGGAGGATTAAAAAATTTCTTTTATCAATCCGATTTTCAAGTCTGGTAGTAAAAAGGACATAGAAAACTATCGTCCTATAAGCAAGCTAGCTTCTATTCCAAAGATTCTAGATAAAATTGTAAAAACTAAAATGTATTGCATTATGAAAAATCACATTTCAAATTTTCAACATGGATTTTTTAGTGGCCGTTCAACTTCCACAAACCTGGCCTGTTTTTCGAAAAAATGTTTTGATACATTGGAAAAACATTGTCAAATGGACGTGGTGTACACGGACTTTGTAAAAGCCTTTAGTAGAGTTTTTAAGTTTTTATATATAAAATAAAATGTCTCGGAAAACGAGTTTTTAAAAATTTTCTCGTTTAGTTTTAAGTAATTTTGAAGTTTAATTTAAGTTAGTTTTTACGCTCAAAGGCATTTTTAATATATAGTTATAGTATAATTTAGAGCGCCCGTATGGGGCCAGTAAGTTAGTTAAGTTATTCTGTAAGCTAGTTTTTAAGATTTTTGTCTTGCATTTAAGTTAGTTATAAGTTAAATTGAAAATAAAAATGAATTTATATAAAAAAAAAAGAAAAAAAAAAAGCCTTTAGTAGAGTAAATCACCAAATTTTAATTGCTAAATTAAAAGCATATGGTTTTGATGGAATTTTACTTAAATGGTTTGCGTCTTATCTTAGCGGTCGAAGGCAGATAGTTAAAATAGGTGATGTTGAATCTTATCCTATAATTGTTTATTCAGGCGTTCCTGAAGGCAGTCATAAAGGCCCACCTCTGTTTGATTTATTTATAAACGATTTTCCATCTGTTTTATCTGCATCAGAATGCCTAATGCTTGCAGATGATGTAAAGTTTTTTAAAGTTGTTAATAATTTAAATGAATGTTTCGAGTTTCAAAAAGATATTTATATGTTTGAATGTTGGTGAAGGCAAAATGATCTGCTTCTTAATTTATCAAAGTGCTCCGTCTTAACGTTTTCTCGTAAACTCAACACAATAAATTTCGATTATTGCATTAACAGTTCTAATTTGTGTACGGTTGATGAAATAAAAGATTTAGGAGTTATTTTTGATAATAAACTTACCTTTTAGCCCCATGTCACTCATATTGTATCATAATCAAACTCTATGCTTGGATTTCTCAAAAGAAATTCTACAGATTTTAAGGATCCGTATATATTAAACGCTTTGTTTTGTTCTATTGTTCGTCCATTACTCGAGTATAATTGTATTATTTGGAACCCAAATTCAAAAAAGTTATGTGACAGAATCGAAAGAGTTCAAAAAAACTTTCTTAAATTTGCATTGAAAGAATTTCCTTTATCTGGTAGTACTGATGAAAATTATCATAGCAGATGTCTTTTCCTCGGAATGCAAACTCTTGAGTCGAGGCGTAGAATGTATAGTGTTTTGTTTATTCGTTGTGATGCTTTTTTATCGAGGCTGAGGTAGACTCGTGGGTGTCCAGGGTTTTACCCAAAGAAAGCAAATAAAACTCGGGTTTTGAAGATTTGAACTCTGACCAATTACCAGTTTTTTTTATTTATAACGAAGATTTTCTAACAATTTATTTCATATACGGATCTTAATCTTTACAAGTTAATATTTACTCTATTATAATGCCTCGCGACTAAAAATGTCGTGGGAAAATCATCTACAATAAATGCCTCGCGACTAACAGTGTCGTGGGAAAATCGGTTACAATAAATGCCTCGCGACAATAAGTGTCGTGGGAAGATCGGCTAAAATAAATGCCTCGCGACAATAAGTGTCGTGGGAAGATCGTCTAAAATAAAGCCTAGCCTTAAATAATGAAGTTACGGACGTACTTGCGGCAATGCTACTCCCAAAATTAAGTACGGTGGGTTACAAAGCAAACCCGAACCGAGATACACCCTAAAGGAGTGGATCTGGGTTCAACAAATCGCGGCTACTACTATTCAGAACTTACGGCAATGCTAAGCCGAGGTAAGTACTGCGGTTTCAAATGGACAACCTTTACCGGGGTACTGAGGTGCACTCTGAAGGAGTGAATCTCAGTATTCCTAACTTTAAAACCCAAAAAGCGAACGTAGTGAGTACTATGCACGAGTACTAAGTATCGTACTTTGTGCCTCTCTGCGTTCCCTATAACCACTTCGGCTCCTAGTAAGCTTACTTAGGTTAAGGTGTGTACGGGGTTTTTATGTGTTTCTATCTCAAGCCACACATTAACCTCTGTGTACCACACTTTCTTCTCTATTCTAGTGCATTTTTCACTTCTATTCGTCAACTTTTCTGAAGTAAGACGGTGCGAAGTGAAAGAATAAAAATAAAAACTACCAATAAAAAATATACTTAATATAAATAAATATATGGGATGACGTAGCCACTCATGTTGGTCACTGATGTGTGCTAGCAGATGCATGGTCGCTGTGTGCCTACTGCTGACTCGATGGGTGGCGGGTGGTATAGCTGACTGCTTGGTTGCTGCTTTTATTTTCGTTTGGTGCATATTGTTGTTGGAAGGTATACATCGTTGTTAGGTATACATCGTTGTTGGATGATATGGTATATAATATTCGTTTGGTGTATATTGTTGTTGGTAGGTATACATCGTTGTTAGGTATACATCGTTGTTGGATGATATGGACAGCATAAAATAAACATTGAATATGTATATTCATTTAAAGGGTGGCTTCCATTTCCTTTGTTGGTAGGTATCCTAGTGTCATGTTGTTGGTAGGTAGGTATCCCAAAAGAAAGAGGATTTTCGGTGGGCGGCTGGTAGGTACTAAGTTGCAGGAAATTGTAACGCTTCGTTACACACCCCCCTTTCTTTTGGAGACGAGAACTTTCTCGTCTAAGCTCCTTATTCTGGGTGGGTTCTTTTTGTTTTTTTTTCTTTTCTTTAAATTTTTATATATATATTTTTTTTTATTCTTCAACTTCAACGGATTTTTATTTCATAAACGAAAATAAATTAAATAATTCAAATAATAATAATAAAGATAACAAAACAATAATTCATTATGACAGCATCTTTTTCTTCGGTGGGGTGATTTCCTAATCAGGTAAATACAGCGTCTTTTGGTAGGGCCCAAATTTGAGCTTTGCTAATTTGCCATTGCGATTCATTCGCACTAATACAGGCCCCCACCGGCGGTGTACAACGAACTGGCGCTGGTGGCTGGGTGTGGCTCTGAGAGTAATGCCTGCGAACGGATCGAACGGTTGTTCCGAGTTGCTTCCCGCTGCTGCCATCTGTCGGATGAGTGAAGGACGCAGCTTGACTGGTTGTGGGACTAGAACTAATTCTAACTTTTTTGGTGATCGGAGGGTTCTCAATTGCCCAACTCTCGTCGGCTGCCTCACGCTGCTCCCGCACTCTTTTCATGTCTGCCAATGCCGATACCTTGGGCGGAATGGGTTTAGCGTTTGCCAGCAAGTGTATTTCCTTAACCCTGCTGACACGAGGCTGGGTGACCAGCTGGAAGCACACTTGATCATCCCCAAGTGACGTGGCTTGCATCTTACGCGGTACGGTGCTCTGGCGCACGCAAGGATCGGGTGGCAGAAAGGCTGCGGTGCACGAAGATGACGGCACTGGATTTCTAGGAGTTAACTTGCCAACGGTTGCTTTTCCTGGGAGCTGAAACCTTGGCTTACACTTGGCTGTTGCTATTTGGCGTGGTGACTTGCGTGGTGAAGCATGGTTGGCAGAGGCGCCTGAACCACAGGCTGTGGTTGGATGTCTACTCTCGACGTTATTTTTATATGGTGAGACATAATCTGCATGGCCATCTGCAACTACGGTAGAGGACGGACGCTCGGGCTTTGATCCATCTTTTTCCAGGGTGTTGTGGCGTTCAGGAGTCGACAGGCGGTGAAAACGGGGCGGAGGTGACCGCCTGGGTGACCGGCGGCTAGTTCGTCTTTTGCTAAGGCGTGGGCTACGCCTTACTTCTGCATTCGGCTGGGATTTACCTCTTCCATTTCCTTCCTCCATGTTTGTAGTGGAAATACTAACGCCGGCGGTAGTTTTCTGGCTGAAGGATTTAGATAAGGGCTGCTTGTATATCGGAATTTTTACTACTAGTACGGGGTTGCTTAGTAATGGTGATGTCACCTTCTTAGTTTGTGGCACACGTCTGCTCGCCTCCACGGTTATCTTTCTACTGACGATCGCAGCGGTTTGATCCTAACTATTTATATTTTTTTCATCGGAATAAAATCCTTTTAAATCCCTTATGTGAGAACGAATGGGCGCTCTTCTCTCTTGTTTGTTTCCCCTATCTCCTTCCCTTAATTCTACGATGACGGGGGAAATAAACTTTGTTACCTGGAAAGGACCGTCGTAACGGGGGGCTAATTTCGCCGCAAAATAATTCGCTGCTGAGGAAAGATGCCGTATTTTCTTGTAGACCATCTCACCAATACTAGGTTGCCAGGGACGGCGGCGTAAATTATATGATTTCGCTTGCGTCTGACTGGCTCTTGCGATGTTAGTACGTACTAACTCATATAACGCTTGCAATCTTTCCTGTCTGGTGATTACGTCTTCATCAGGGCCGTCGTCGGGGAAGGGTGTTATGTACTCTCTAGGTCCTCGTAACTCTCTTCCAAAATTTAGTACTGCAGGGGAATACCCAGTAGACTCGTGACGGCTCGTGTTCATAGCAAATGACAACTCCGGCAGGTGTTCGTCCCACGATCGCTGGTTTTCCTGCACATACTGAGCAATCATTGTTTTGATGACTCGGTTTACCCTCTCTGTTGGGTTTTCCTGCGGTGTATACGGGGCGGTGAGGCGATGTTGAATACCCAGGCTCTGTAGAAAGGTTGTGAACTGGTTGCTCGTAAATTGAGTTCCGTTGTCTGAGAGGAACACCCTAGGGACTCCAAAGCGATTGGTTATTCTTTCTCTTACAGCTTTAATTAAACTGGGAGTTGTGGCGGCACGCATCGGGACTGCTTCCACCCACTAAGTAAATTTGTCTACCATGACCAGTAGGACGGTATTCCCTTTCATAGAACGCGGTAATGGGCCTACAAAATCACCGCAAACGATTTCCCATGGTTCATCCACCTGAGTAGTATGCATGTATCCGCTGGGCTTTTGTTGTGAAGCTTTGTATTTGTTACAAATCCCACATTTACGGACATACCTACTGACATCACGAAACATCCCTGGCCAGTAGTATCGCTTGGCCATTCGAGCGATAGTTTTGGCGATACCCAAGTGTCCTGCGGTTACGGCATCGTGGTTTTCAAACAAAATTTGACGGCGGTCGGACTCGGGCACGCATAATTTCCAATCCACATCTCGGGAGCTAGACATTGGATGCGCCACACGAAACGACGGAACAGTTGATTCTCTCTTATTTTGTACTCGGGGAATTTCTCTGGATATTTTTCGACTTGCTCTTTTATACGTTGTACCCAATCTGGCCTTACGTCTCTAGCGGCGGCGAGCTTATCCGTCTCGTTGATAGGCAGAGGATCGCGGGATAGCGCGTCGGCTACTACGTTCATAGATCCTCGGCGATAATGAATATCGAAGTCATACTGCTGAAGCTCTAAGGCCCAGCGCGCCAACCTTTAAGAAGGGGTTTCTAAGGAATGCAACCACTTCAGAGAATGGTGGTCCGTGACAACGTTGAAATGGTAGCCTTCAAGATATGGTCTCATCTTCCTTATTCCCCACAAAATGGCCAGACACTCCTTCTCTGTCACAGCATACTTTTGTTCCTGTTCTGTTAACGTACGGCTGGCATAGGCAATAACTTTTTCGTGTTCCTCTGATGATTGGGTTAGCACAACTCCTAACCCACAATTACTAGCGTTGGTTTGCAAGGTAAACGGTAAGTCAAAATTTGGGCAAGTTAATACGGGTGCTTCAGTAGTTTTGATTTGAGCAAATCAAACGCTGCTTGTTGGAGAGGTCCCCAATCCCATTTAGCGTTCTTTTTGAGCAGACTGGTTAACGGAGTCGCCACTGACGAGAAATCTTTGATGAAGCGGCGGTACCATGAGCAGATTCCTAATATGCGACGTAGCTCACGAACACTAGGTGGTGCTTTTAATTCTTGCACGGCGGAAATTTTGTCAGGGTCGGTGTGAATGCCTTCTTGGCTGACCACATGGCCCAGGAATCTTAGGCTACTACGGCAAAAATTGCATTTTTCCACGTTAGAGATTGGCGGCACGGAGATTGGCGGCACGGAGTTTCCCAAAAACGTCGGCTAATTGGCTAATATGTTCCTCGAAAGAGCCACTGATAATAATTATGTCATCCAGGTAGACGAAAACATGGCTTAACATGTCTGAGCCAAAAATCGCATCCATCGCATGCTGAAACGTGGCAACAGCAGAATGTAGGCCGCAAGGCATAACATTCCATTCAAATAATCCACGGCCTGGAACGGTGAAAGCGGTATACGGGCGGCATTTTGGTTCTAACGCGATCTGCCAATAGCCTTGCTTGAGGTCGATCGTAGACATAAACCTTGCTCCACGTAGTTTGTCCAAAATGGCCACTATATATGGCAACGGATATGCGTCTTTGAATGACACTTCGTTCAGCTGGCGAAAATCGATGCAGACCCTCCATGATCCTTCCTTTTTACGCACTAGTACTATTGGTGAACTATACGGGCTTTTCGATGGGCTTATTTTACCAGTTTTCAACAGGTCATCGACTTCGTCGTCTATTATCTTTTGCATGGCTGGATTGCGCGGATAATAGCGTTGTTTGAAGGGTTCCTCCTTTTTCAAACGAATTCGGTGCGGCGGTACGGTTGAAATTCCTACTATGTTGTCGAATTCAGGTAATTCGATAGCCAGGAAATCATCTAGTCTCTGTTTTTGATACTCTGGTAAATGGGACACGGCTCTAAAGACAGAAAGATTCTCGTTTCTCTGGTACTTTTTGCTACCTGTAATAGGTTTGCCTCCCAAATATATTTGAATGTTGGCCTGATTCATTAAATCCATTCCGAGAATCGCATCTTCCTCTAGCGCAGGTAAATAGGTAAGCTCGCCAGTCAACTCGTTGCCACCTAAAGAGAAGGTTGCCGTGAAGTGCTCGGAGGTCATGACGGGTTTGCCATTCGCTAGGTGGACCGGCTGGTCGCATTTCCGTATCGGCAAGCCAAGGGCAATCAACTTTTCTCTTAATGCTGGGCCAATAAACGTTTTTGATGACCCAGTGTCGAGAAGTGCCTGATATTCTTCTTCATTGATCTTTATCGGTACAAAATATCGGGGATCAACTCTAGGTATATTGTTAACAACGGCTACTGGATGTCGGTGGCAATGGCAATCTTTCGTCAGTCTACCGTCCTCTCCACAAAATGAACAAAACAGTCGAAACGGACGACGGCATGTTTCCTTGCGGTGGCCTCTTTGTTTGCAGTTCCAGCAATGCGTATCCCTATCATAAGGTACGACTGCCGGCGGCCTTCGTGGAACTTGTGGGGTGGGAAGAGCGGCTAGACCTGACGGACGTGCGTTCCTTTCATCATTCCTGATAGATTCGAACTCTTCAGCCATAGTAGATAGTTCATCTAGTGTGGTAAAATCTCGGCGACGGATATAGTACCGATATTCGGGGCGCATATTGTCGAATATTCTATCAATATTTTCGGTTATTGTCATGTGTGGATGCTGCCTTATCAGGTATTGAGCAGCCATGATATACTCTTTTGCGCGTTCACGTGGGCCTTGCCGTTTGCGCAGTATCTCTTCCTCCAATTTATGGAGGTATCGGGCGGGCAGGAAGTGACGAATGAATGCCTCACGAAAATCATTCCACTTGACGAAACTATCTCCTTTGATGCAAAGCCATTCCAACGCACTCCCACGGAATAGTTCGGGTAGTGTTCGAAGCATGTCGTCAGGCGGGATATTATAACATCGTGTTAGCTCAGACAGCCTCTCGAGGAATTCCAGTGGGTTTCCAGACGAATCAAATTTTAACCCCCACTTTCGTACGGTGTTCATTACCTCCGCCTCATAACTCAACGTGAGCCGGTGTGTAGGCGGTATCTGCTCATACCGTTGGTTTGAGCTGAGGGGAGGTACCGTGTATGGAAAGTGAACCGGGTGGCTGATTCGGGAATCCTCGAGAGTATGCGGGTGGTGGTTATCTTCAGCGCTGCCTGTTTGCTGCTGGACTGGCGGCGGAAGAGGCTTGTAATGTCCTTTCGGCGGAACCATAAATGTGGTTTGCATATATAATGGTGAACTGGATTCCTCTGATGAAGCAGGTGCGGGTTGAGCCGTGGTGACTGCAGGTTTTTCAGTATTATTTACTGGTGGTTCTATGGGCTCGTCGTCATTAAGTCGTTGTTCGACTACACTCTCCCATATCTCACACAAATTTAGTGTAGAACCGGTTGTCACTCCTGTAGCTCTAATCTTTTTGAGATACTGACTCAACCGTTGACGGAGTTCCTTCATATTCCCGTCAGTATCCAAATTTCTGGATTCAAGAGCTTCCTGCAACTCAGACTTCTTCATCAGGTATATGAAGTTCAGATTTTTAAGAGCGTTATGATCTTCAATCGGTTGTTCTTCGGGATCCACCATATTTATTGTTTTGGTAGCGGCGGACTGGTAATTGGTAATCGGAAGAGGGCGGTCGGTGGTACCTTCAGGAGATTCCTGGTCGGTCGGCGGTGAGAGTTCGGATGAATCCTCTAAAGGTCCCTGCTCGGGCGCCAAAATGTGATGCTTTTTTATCGAGGCTGAGGTAGACTCGTGGGTGTCCAGGGTTTTACCCAAAGAAAGCAAATAAAACTCGGGTTTTGAAGATTTGAACTCTGACCAATTACCAGTTTTTTTTATTTATAACGAAGATTTTCTAACAATTTATTTCATATACGGATCTTAATCTTTACAAGTTAATATTTACTCTATTATAATGCCTCGCGACTAAAAATGTCGTGGGAAAATCATCTACAATAAATGCCTCGCGACTAACATGTCGTGGGAAAATCGGCTACAATAAATGCCTCGCGACAATAAGTGTCGTGGGAAGATCGGCTAAAATAAATGCCTCGCGACAATAAGTGTCGTGGGAAGATCGTCTAAAATAAAGCCTAGCCTTAAATAATGAAGTTACGGACGTACTTGCGGCAATGCTACTCCCAAAATTAAGTACGGTGGGTTACAAAGCAAACCCGAACCGAGATACACCCTAAAGGAGTGGATCTGGGTTCAACAAATCGCGGCTACTACTATTCAGTACTTACGGCAATGCTAAGCTGAGGTAAGTACTGCGGTTTCAAACGGACAACCTTTACCGGGGTACTGAGGTGCACTCTGAAGGAGTGAATCTCAGTATTCCTAACTTTAAAACCCAAAAAGCGAACGTAGTGAGTACTATGCACGAGTACTAAGTATCGTACTTTATGCCTCTCTGCGTTCCCTATAACCACTTCGGCTCCTAGTAAGCTTACTTAGGTTAAGGTGTGTACGGGGTTTTTATGTGTTTCTATCTCAAGCCACACATTAACCTCTGTGTACCACACTTTCTTCTCTATTCTAGTGCATTTTTCACTTCTATTCGTCAACTTTTCTGAAGTAAGACGGTGCGAAGTGAAAGAATAAAAATAAAAACTACCAATAAAAAATATACTTAATATAAATAAATATATGGGATGACGTAGCCACTCATGTTGGTCACTGATGTGTGCTAGCAGATGCATGGTCGCTGTGTGCCTACTGCTGACTCGATGGGTGGTGGGTGGTATAGCTGACTGCTTGGTTGCTGCTTTTATTTTCGTTTGGTGCATATTGTTGTTGGTAGGTATACATCGTTGTTAGGTATACATCGTTGTTGGATGATATGGTATATAATATTCGTTTGGTGTATATTGTTGTTGGTAGGTATACATCGTTGTTAGGTATACATCGTTGTTGGATGATATGGACAGCATAAAATAAACATTGAATATGTATATTCATTTAAAGGGTGGCTTCCATTTCCTTTGTTGGTAGGTATCCTAGTGTCATGTTGTTGGTAGGTAGGTATCCCAAAAGAAAGAGGATTTTCGGTGGGCGGCTGGTAGGTACTAAGTTGCAGGAAATTGTAACGCTTCGTTACATCGTGACATTCTCTGTAATGATATTGATTGCTCTGATTTAGTATCTTACATAAATATATATGCTCCAAGTCGGCCATTTAGGATGAGACAGTTTATTTTTGAGGTTCCTCATACTACTAATTATGGGCAGCGTGAACCAATTTCCCATTGATGTAAATTATTTAATATATATTATGAAAGCCTAGATGTTTTTTTGCCTAGATGTCAATTCAAAACTCTAGTTTTAAGTTTGCTTCAAAATTCTTAAAATTATTTATTTGTAACTTGTTTTAAATTTAGTCTTAATTTTAAAAAAATGATTAATTATCTTAGCGAAATCTGTGGATTTATAATCGTAGATTTGAATAAATAATAATAATAATAATAAAAAATAACTCTTGCCAATCGCTGTTTCTTCGGGCTGAGAAAGCATTAAAGTAGTAAAGTCTACTCTCATAGAACCAACGAGACGTTAAATAAGACCTTGATCATCTCAGTCTTGCTGTATCGGGCGGAAGCATGGGCATGAAAAGACCTAAATGAGAAGTTACTTGGGTGCTTTAAGAGAAAGATTCTTCGAGTGACTTTTGGTCCTGTGTGTATCGAAGGAGTATACAGAAGAAGATTCAATGACGAGCTTTACGGGCTATACAGCGATATTGACCTGGTCAATAAGCTGAAAATACAGCGGCTGAGATGGTTGGTCACGTGGAGCGTATGAACACCAACGCAACAGCCCTCGAGTCCATTCCTAATGGTGTATGCAGCGTTGGAAGACCCCCCAACAAATGGCGCATACAAGTGAAGAACGACCTCGGCCAACTTACGGTGCGAAATTGGAAGCGGTTAGCTTGGAACAGAGCTGGCTGGAGAGACATGTTGGTTGAGGCCGTAGTCCATCCTGGACTGTAAGCGCCATCTTATCATCATCATCATCGGCTCGACAACCGGGGTCCGGTCCTGGCCTCCTTCAACAAGTCTCTCCACCTATCTCGGTCTCGAGCCGACGCCATCCAGTTTCGCACCGCAAGGCTCCGGGCGTCCTGGTCTACGCCATCTCTCCATCGCAAGCATGGTCTACCACGCTGTCGTCTGCCATAGAATGTACCAAAAAGAACTTTCCGAGCAGGTTCCTCTTCGCTCATGCGAGCTAGGTGCCCTGCCCACCGGAGTCTACCGAGCCTAATTTTTGTCACGATATCTGCTTCAAGGTCGATTGCGTACAATTCATGATTGTACCGTCTCCGGAATCGTCCTTCCTCACATATGGGGCCAACAATTCTCCTTAAGACTTTCTCTCGAACGCGGCTAAGAGGTCGGAGTGCCTTTTGCTAAGCACCCATGTGAGTACTGGCAGCAGTTTTGAAGTTATGGTGAGATTTCTGAATTTGAAGAGCTTTGACAGACTGTAGTAGGCTCTTTTGGATTTGAGAAGCCGCCCGCGTATTTCTTCTTCTATATTGTTATCGACTGCTACTATTGACCCAAGATATTTAAAGGATTGCACCACTTCAAATTCGTGCTCCGCTACCTTGATTGTTTGACCAACTGTTCCTCTCGCATTCGACGCCACCATGTACTTTAATTTACCTTCACTAATGTGCAGCCCCAGATTTTGTGCCGCCTGCTCGATCTGGATGAAGGAATCGTGTACAGCTTGCTTGGTTCTTCCGATGATGTCGATGTCGTCTGCGTAAGCCAGTATCTGGCTGGACCTGTTGACGATGGTCCCTCTTGTTGCCGTGCCAAAATCACGGATTGCTTTCTCCAACGCCAGGTTGACGAGGAGGCAGGCCAAACCATCAACTTGTCGGAGTCCAATAAAGATGTTGATTGGTCTGGATAGCAATCTGGCTATTTTTACTTGGCTTGTTACGTTGGTCATGGTCAACCTACATAGGCGTGTCAATTTATTTGGGATGCCGAATTCTCTCATGGCTTTATAAAGTTCTACCCTGGCTATGCTATCATAGGCGGTCTTAAAGTCTATAAACAGGTGGTATGTTGGGATGTTAAATTCAAGGACATTTTTCCATCGCCTGCCTAAGGGTAAAGATCTGATCAGTTGTTAATTTGCCTGGAATGAAACCACACTGATATTGTCCGATGATGGTTTTAGCGTATGGGGTTATCCGGTCTTGTAGGATAGAGGAGAGTATCTTATAGGCGGTACTCAACAACGTGAAATCTTTAGTTGCTGCACGTTGTGACATCTCCTTTCTTATGTATGTAGCATATTATACCTTTTCGCCAGTCTTCTGGCATTTCTTCATGCTCCACACGTGCACTATAATATCATGAATTGCCTAACGTAGAGCTGGCCCCCCGTGTTGAAGTAATTTGGCTGGTATACCATCAGCTCCCAAGGCCTTGTTTTTCTTTAGCCAGACTATAGCCTTCTCAACTTCTTCTATGCTTGGTGACGGCAACATAAAATATTCGTCTTGAAGTAGTGGAGCCTCCACTTCTGCAGTGAGTTGACCATTTAGCAATTCATAAAAGTACACTTCCCATCGCTTCAGTATGCTTTTTGGATCGGTGATCAGATTTCCCTCTCCGTCCTTGCAGTATGTGCAGCGTATTGTGTCCTGCGTCATGTTTCGGACGGATTGGTAGAACTTCCGCGCCTGGAGCGAACCTCGCTCTCGGCTTTTTTCTATTTCACAGATTAAGAAAAAATCTCCCAGGCTGATTTTTTCTGTCTGTGAAGCCGTTTTTCTATTCTTCTGAGCTCTTTATATTCTTCTTCGCGTGCCTGCGTTCTATGAGATTGTTGCATTGCTCGGTACGCAACATTCTTACGTTCAGTCGCTAGCTCGCATTCATCATCAAACCAGTAGTTCCGATTTCTACGACTGCTGCCTAAGATGGAGTTGGCAGTACTAATAACAATATTCTTAAGGCGTGTCCACTTCTCATCTACGCCCAGCATACTGGCTCCAGGACTTACTCTCCCTAAATGAAGTGATTCTAGGGCAGTCCTAACGCATTACTAAAGATGTTCCTAGCATTTTCATTGCGCAGGTCAGCCGTGTTGATTCGAACCTGATCGGCGGATGCAATACGTCTTCGCAAGGCAATCCGCCATCGGAAAACCATACCAGTCGATGTTGGTGCCTCGGTACTTTCGTACCGTCGTCATTAAGTTCGAGTAGTGGCGACGGTCTATCAACACGTGGTCTATTTGGTTACGAGTGACTCCATCAGGTGATACCCAGCTGGCTTTGTAGTTTTCGCGGGAACCTGGTACTCGCAACGACCATGTTTTTCGATGTTGCCAATTCCAAGACTCGAAGTCCATTGTCATTAGTATTCTCATGCAAACTATGGGTGCCTGCGTAATGCCTGAATACGGGCTCCCGACCTATTTTTGCGTTCAAATCCCCAAGGTAATTTTTACGTCATATCTTGGACAGGCATTGAGGGCCCTCTCGACTTGTTCGTAGTAAGTCTCTTTTTCTTCGTCTGAGGACTCCTCCGTAGGTCCGTGAACGTTAATGAGGCTGATGTTCGTAAATTTGCCTCGCACGCGAAGGGTGCATAGCCTTTTGCTTATAGCGTTAAAGCCGATGATGGTAGACTTAATTTTTTGGCTGACTAGGAAGCCCACCCCGAGCACATGGTGTTTTGTATGACAGCTGTAGTATACGTCATATTCTTTCTTCTGTAAAACACCATTCCCTGTCCATCTGATTTCTTGAAGTTCTTTTATGTCAGCTCTATATTTTGACAAAGCATCAGCTAGCTGAGCAGCTCGAGCTCTATAGAGCGATCGTACGTTCCATAAGAAAATTCGTAAATTGTTTTGCCGTTTTCGTTGCGTGGGTTGTAGTCGTGAGATCAGTCCGTTTCCGAGGCTAGTTGTCGGGTTCGTAATTCTAAATTTTACGGAACAGGGAATTAACCTGTTGCCAACCTGAGGAACCAGCCTGATCATATTAGCCAAACCTTTTTTAAAAGGCTTGTTACTAGCGGCCGCCGCGAAGAGGCTATGATCACACTTCCACCAGTCCCGAATAGTTACGGCACGTGCATGTTTTCTTATGCTACATGTTATTCCCCCTATTCGTCTGATGGCTGACCACCATCTTAAGTAAGTAAGTAATTTGTATATATTGGAACTGTATTTGACAGTTGGGTCTTTGTAAAGCATTTTATCCTTCTGCATATGTTGGTTTATGTACTAATACACGGGTCTACAGTTATTTTGGTGCCACAAAAAGAAAAACTGATTTCAAGTACATTCGTTACCCTGTTTTCTTCTTCAGAAAATCTTCAGCTGAAGATATTGTGTTTGGCATATTCTATCATAGATTAATTGGTTAACAGAAATTCATTTTTTTTATCATCAACAAATTAACTCATTTCTTAAGTGAAGTATTAGTTAACTTTTAGAGAATTCAAATGTTTGTAACATAACTAAAGGTTCTTCTTTGGACTAAGCTTATGTCAGCTTATTACTTTCAGCTGAAGGGCAACTTAAAGCATTGAGATTATCTAACTTCAACCTTACCAAAAATTTAGTTAAAAAAAAGTTTGTATGTTTTTAAGGATGGAATATAGGTAAGGATCGCTTAAAAACATCTAACAGGAACCAGAAATCATATTGATCGACTTTTTAATTTTATAGTATGAAGGCTTCCCATAAAATGAAGATAAGTTTACTTTTGTAGGCCTGTGATATTTTCGGTTCCTCCCATGGCGTTGTATAGCAGGTTTGCTTAGAGACATATTGCCGTCTTATCCCGTATTACTAGCTTGCACGCAGTGACGTATCTTCGGCTTGTCTCGGTGACGTATCATATCTAGTAACGTATTACTCGCTTCTCACAGAGATGTATCACTGGCTTATATTATTGGCAAAAGACCTCTAGCACTTTGCCTAGGTGCCATGAAATAAGGCCGTGCGTCATGGGTTGGTGATGCTTGCCCCAAAGACATAATCCTAAAAAGAAAATCCCCAAGGACGAAATAACCAAGATATAATGGAGCAAAATCGAAATCCCCAAGAGAAAGTACCAAAATAAGCAGTGAGTTAATTCCACCAAAATTTTGAATTTTCCATAGAAAATGTCACATGCTCCGATAAAAAGAGCAAGCGAAGAATGGCATCTGAAAGACATAAAAACCCTAAAATAGCCACACATCCAAATGATACAATACAACTGGAAACTATTAAAACTAAAAGATAACCGTACATAGAAGATAAGATTGAAACAATTGACGATGAAGCCACTTAACCAAAAAGGCGTACGTGGCTTCTCGAACGTAACAGTACAGCATCCGAGGATCAACCGAGGATTCATGTAGGAGATCATAGCGACAAATGGGCAGAACGACTTGTACCCTCGATTAGGTTCGACGCGCACACTCCGACCCCATTAGAGTAACTTATTTTTAATATTGTAACCTAATGTAATAACACTTTGTTAAAAATATATATTTTTTTTAAATAAAAACTTTTACAATTTGTTAACTGGCGCCCGAGCAAGGACAGCATCAATAATAAAGTGATCCACAAAGTGAAATCAAAAACTTTAAAGTTGCTGAACCAGAATAAAAAAGTGAATATAGATAAAATAAAAATCTATCACCGTTGGAACACTAAAGATAATTCAACGAAAATCGTAGGACATAAAGCACCTTACGTTGCGGAAACTGCAAAAGTCACAGCATCAGGAGAAGTAGACGTATAGGAAGTCCAAAATCTAAGAAGAATCCAGCAGGAGTTCAAAAATACGAAATAAACACATCAGCCCAGAAAAACTATACAGTAAGAAAATTACATATTATTATTATTTTTTAATTTATATTCAGTGAATGTGAAACTATTGTTATTATTATAAGAAACAATTCAATTAAAAGTGTAAATATGAACGCAAAACAAGTAGCCGATCTAATTACTCAGACAGTAAGAGAGGTAACTAGTTCTCTAAAAGCATAGGTAGGCGAACTAATATTAAGTTTAGCTAATTTAACCTCAGGTGATTCAATAACACCATTCACCGACATAGTTATAGACCCTGCAATAATTGGAGGAGAACCTTTAGATGTAGTGAAATTTCTTCGCACTTTTGACGGTAGCAATTACGTTAGTTGGATATATGAGCCAGTTAAAAGGGGGAGTAGGTACTATGCAGTCACAAAGATTGTTAGGAATAAAGTGATAGGAGCAGCAAACAACATTTTAACTTCACACGGAACGCCTTTTAATGTGGATGCAGTCAAAGGTAGATTAGATATTACGTACGAAAACAAAAGTCCTATACATATGCTACGAAGGCGCCAGAAATTTTTTTTGGAAAAAAAGAAATTTCAAACCTTTGAAGGGGAACAACGGTGAAAAGCCAAAGTAAAATAAAAACAAAATGAATAATTATTTTAACTTCCCGAGTAGGGATTTTAATTATTCTTTCAAGCAGGATTAAAACCTGAGATCTTTTAAAACAAAAAAAATAACAATTTAAATAGGTAGGTATTAAAATTAAACTAAGATGGACCACTATCGCTTGGTCCCGAAATATAAAAAATGCAATTACAACAGGTCGCGTGTCCTGCAATCTCAGGATAAATTCGACGCAGAAGTCAACCGAATATGTTTTTTTTTTTCTCAAAAAAAAACTCAATATGAAACTCAAAATCAACAAAAAAAACACTGTGTACTTATCTGTACGAACTGCAAAATGTTCCTTCCTTTTTCTCCTGTCTGCCTAGAATTTTCACTACAACCATTTTAAATTAAAATATCTAATCTCACTACTCTACTTTATTTTTACCTCTACAAAATCAAATTTTTCAGTTATCAACAATTTTTCTTTATTACAAATTTTTGAACCTCTCGTTCGTTTGACAGTCACTTAAGAAGTGTCCTTCCAAACTTTCACCATGTTTGGAAAGCATCTTCTTTTTTTTCGTCCCCTATGGTTTCGGCTAATCAGTACCCGCTAATCTCGATGACGAGATAATACAGCAATCACATAGCATTATTTGCAAATATGTGCTGTCGTCATCGAAATTCAGTGGTCCTGCTTACTCCCATATAAAACCCAAGCTTACTGCATATTCATCATCGAATTCGCCGGCCACTGATCTTCTTACAGTGAAGAGCTATTCGATGAATGCATTCAGCCCATATTCCCACATTTTTATAAAAAGAAAAATAATTGAAAGATGAAAAATCTAATATCGGCTTACAATTATTTTTCCCCTCAAAACTAATAAAATGCAAAAAACAAAACAACAAAAAATTCAAGGCAGACAATATAAAACCATTCGAAGGAAAATATGGCAGTTTATATCTCCTATTTGTGATTTTAACTACTTTGATGGACTTCTGTTCAGATTTGGGGGATTGGGGCTAGCAGATAGCGTTCCATCTTGTACAAATTATATTTAAATTTATGACGGGCTCTCGGCCATTTTTAAACAACATCAACCTTCGGGAACAAAATGTCATCCGTGTTTATCTTCATCAGTATGCCCTTCTGGCTAGGCAAGGTTTATGGTTTCGGAGAGTAACTTCAGCCTTTATGTCTATGTTATAGTAGTACGTCCAACTACTATTTTGGTTCTTGGCTCACCAAATCAATACTTTAATCGCATGACATCCGAAGATCTGTTTCTTCAAAATACTAAGAGATAATACCGATGTCTGATGGACCGTTGCCCTGCTCTCTCTCAGTAGATTGAAGAAACACCTGAGAAGATACATACAAGATGCCCTGCTCTCTCTCAGTAGATTGAAGAAACACCTGAGAAGATACAAATTAATAGGAAGTAATGCAGGAATAAGGAATGGGACTGAGATGTAAAGAACAGTTTTTGTAACGGTGAATTTTACCGTGACAAATCCCACCCTTTCCTCCTTGGAAATGTCTTACTTTTTTTTATAAAAAAAAAATATAAGTCATTTCCTACGGCTCGATCTGGTAAAACAGCACAAACAAAGTAAAGGATCCCATCAGGCCAAATATGGCAGTATTTCAAGCAAAACAAAAAAACAACAAAATTAAAATTTTAAAATTACCAAAAAAAAACAAAATTTAATCATATAACACAACTTTACTCTAAAAGGGACTTTTAAGACTCAATCATTTTCGGACAATGAAGTGAACGGTTTTAGATCTTTAGTGTGCCAAGTGCCACGATCTTTACCATTTTCATCTTCAAGGACATATGTGCAAGGGGACAATCTTTTTCTTACTTTAAAAGGCCCCACAAACTTTGGTGCCAACTTTGCCGCATAATAATTTTCAGCGTCTGAAAGGACGACATTTCTCCGCCACACTACGTCATTTGGAAGATATTGAACGTCTCTCCTCCTGAGGTTGTAGGCTTCCGAAATTTTTTTTGGATGCTGCCTGAATTTTGGCAGCGATTTCTATTCTTAGTTTTCTAAATCCATCTCCTACATCGCTGCCTGAATCTAAACGATTAGTTCTATCTACAATCTCATCACTAAGTTGTACTAACTCTTGCCCACTAGTGGACATCTCTCTACCAAAATTAGCATAATAAGGACTAACTCCTAAAACTTCATGCTGCGAAGTGCGGATGGCACAAGCTACTTTTGCAAGCTGAGATTCACAAACTCTGTGATTTTCAGATACATAGGCTCTTAATGTTGTCTTAATAATTTGATTGATTTTCTCCGCAGGATTAGCCTGAGGATGATAGTGTGGAGTTAATCTAATCTTCGACGAATATCCATCACAGAAGGCCTTTAGTTCCCTACTCCTAAATTGGGGTCCGTTGTCGCAAATGACAAATTTTGGAACACCAAACAACAGAAAAACGTTGTCTTCTAACTCTTTACACTTTGCCTTTGCAGTGGCAGATCTCAATGCAAATAATAATTGACATTTGGTTAAATAATCTACTACTGTGAGGATATATATGAAACCCCTCCTGGACTTGGGTAATGGACCCACTAAATCCACACTAAGCATCTCCCACGGAGAAGAAACACCTATTCTCTCAGTCATATGACCGGCTGGCTTGTCGTTAACTGGCTTCACTTGACACGTACTACATTTTCTAACATATTTAGCTACATCTGATCTCATTTTCGGCCAATAATATTTGGCAGCTACTCTAGCAAATGTTTTTCTAACCCCCATGTGTCCAGCCAATGGACTGTCATGACACTCTCTAAGAATAGCTTATCTATCTTTTCTACCTACAACTAACTTCCATTCTTCTTTACTTTCATCATCATCATCATCATCGGCTCAACAACCGGGGTCCGGTCCTGGCCTCCTTCAACAAGTCTCTCCACCTATCCCGGTCTCGAGCCGACACCATCAAGTTGCGCACCCCAAGGCTCCGGGCGTCCTGGTCTACGCCATCTCTCCAGCGCAAGCATGGTCTACCACGCTGTCGTCTGCCATAGAATGTACCACAAAAAACTTTCCGAGCAGGTTCCTCTTCACTCATGCGAGCTAGGTGCCCTGCCCACCGAAGTCTACCGAGCCTAATTTTTGTCACGATATCTGCTTCAAGGTAGATTGCGTTCAATTCTTGATTGTACCGTCTCCGGAATCGTCCTTCCTCACATATGGGGCCAATAATTCTCCTTAAGACTTTTCTCTCGAACGCTGCTAAGAGGTCAGAGTGCCTTTTTCTAAGCACCCAAGTCTCGGATCCATATGTGAGTACTGGCAGGACTATGCATGGTCCTGTACAGCAGTAGTTTTGAAGTTATGGTGAGATTTCTGGATTTGAAGAGCTTACTTTCATGAACTACTATATGTTTGGATTTGACAAATTTAAAAAGTTTTTCACTATCTTCTCTCCACGACGGATAAGCTAACGGGTTTGATTCAACTGCCGAAATCATTTTAGCCACCCAAGGGTCTATATCCTCATCCGAAATACCAGCCACTACTGGGACTCCCCGAGATAACATGTCGGGTACGACATGTTCTTTTCCCCTACGGTGAATTAAAATATAGTCGAATTGCTGTAGCCGTACTGCCCAGCGCGCTAGTCTTCCTTGTGGGTCTTTGAGGTTACTCAACCAAATCAATGAGTAGTGATCAGTTACGACCGTGAAGTGAACACCTTCAATGTACGGTCGCAACTTCTCAATTGCCCACAAAACTGCTAAACATTCTTCTTCAGTAGTTGAATAGTTCCTTTCAGATCTATTCAAAGACCTACTCAAGTAACAAATTACTTTTTCCCCCTCTGGAAATGTTTGAGATAACACGGCACCGATGCCGTAATCGGACGCGTCAGTTTGGACCACAAATGGAATACTGAAATCCGGACATGTCAAAATAGGAGCCGTTATTAAGCATTCCTTAGCTTTTCTAAAACTGTCTTCACATTCTTGTGACCAGACGACCTTTTTGCTCTTTTTCAGCAAATCTTTTAATGGACTAACTAACATAGCGAAATTTTGTACGAAGCGTCTGTACCACGAAACTGTCCCTACAAAACTTCTCACTTCTTTTACATTTTTAGGTGCAGGAATTCTAACCATACTATCTACCTTTTCTGGATCCACATGTAACCCATTCCGATCTACTACATAACCTAAAAATTTAAGGGATGGTCTGCAAAAGTTGCACTTCTCCCGACCTACTTTTAAACCTGCCTCACGCAATCTTTTTAAAACCTCGTTCAGAATTTCGAGATGTTTTTCGAAGGTATCTGTAACGATAATAACATCGTCCAGATAAACAAAAACGAACGGCTCCAACTCAGGCCCTAAAACGCTGTCAATGAATCTTTGCCAAGTTGCAGGAGCATTGTGTAAGCCGAATGGCATACGTATAAATTGAAAAAGACCCCTACCCGGTACTGTGAAAGCAGTAAATTTACGAGATTCCTCCGACATTGGAATCTGCCAATACGCGGATTTTATGTCAAGTGACGTGAAAAATTTCGCGTTCCTAAGCTTTTCTAAAATAGCTGAAATTCTCGGAGGTGGATACGCGTCTCTCTCTGTTACCTGATTTAACTTTCTATAATCGACGCAGAACCTAAAGGTATCATCTTTCTTTTTAATTAAAACTATGGGAGATGCCCAAGGGCTTTTTGATTTTTCAATCACATCATCATCGAACATTTCCTGAAGGGATTTTTCGATGTGGGCCTGCACTGCCGGAGAAACCGGATAATACCTCTGTTTGATAGGTTCTGACGACGTTCTAATCTTATGTTCTACCATTGTTGTCACCCCCAGCCCTTCTGGCATACCCCTGAACAAATCATCAATTAAAATGTTTAGTTTCGCCGTTTGAATATCGTCCAACTCAGACTTTTCTGTGATAGATGTAGTTTCTATCGAAGCCACCATATCCTGGCTTGAAAAATTCCACATGCGAGAACGAAAATCCGGGACGATTCCCGATAGTGCCCAAAAAATCTGCACCGAGTATCATCGCATGTGGAAGGGAGGGTATAACTAAACATTCAATCAAAATTGATTTGCTCTCAACAACAATGGGTAGATTTAAAACCCCTAAAACCCCTACACCTGCACCATCTGCTAAACTAACCTGCCTAACATTTGATTTATCTAACTGTAGCCCTAAATCTTTCAAAATTCTCCACGCGTCTCTACAAACTATTGTTCGCGATGCCCCAGAATCTAATAATCCCAAAAACCTAATCCCATAAATATTTACCCCTAAATATGGACGTCTATCATCCCTAAACGTGTCTAACGTGAAAAATAACCTAACTACATTTACCAGCTGGTCGTCAGCAGGCGACCTTGCTAATGACGAAGGCGGCGCTCTTGCCCTGCTGGCCCAAGAGTCCGCTGCCCGTTTCCCAAACAGCGTCTACAATTACGCTGTGAAGTACCCAAAGTACCACAGCCAAAACAACGCCTAGGAGCGGAACACGTATTTGAAAGGTGACCTTCCCTGTTACAATTAAAGCAACGTATGGTACGATTGGGTGGTGGGTTATGATTATTTATTTATTTATTTACTCCATCAATTGATACATAATATCTGCTGATTACAAAAGATTTAAATTCAATTACATTTTTATATAATTTAGGTTATGTACTGTACATATATAAATTTGTTTAACATTTTATTGGAAAAGATATGAAGAATATGTTTCTAGATACTTGAAAGAACTATAGCCTTGAATTCATTTCTTTGCATACAAAGGTCGACTTCACTGCAAACTGAGTTAAATAACCTCAGTGAACGTACTATAGGCTCATTAAGCCCATAATTTGTTCTGTGTACGGGAATGAAAAATAAATCGTTACGGTTTCTTAACCGCCTTTCAGGAACATAAAAACAAACAGAAGAAAGTAGTTCACTTGAATTAATTCTATTGTCAAGAATATCTCTAATAAATAAAACACATTGACAAATCCTGCGGGATTCAAGTGTCTTCAAATTGATCAGAGCACATCTCGACAAATAATCAGGTAAACCATCATTCCAATTAAGATTCCGTACTGCAAAACGAGTGAATCTTCTCTGTATTCTTTCGATTCTAGATATACTGTTATCGTAATATGGAAACCAAACTACTGAACAGTATTCCAAGAATGGTAAAACTAAACTCATAAATAAAGTCTTAAGAGTGTATACGTCCTTAAAAACAGTGGAATTGCATTTTAAAAAGCCAAACATAGAGTTACCTTTTGAGACAACAAAGTCAATATGAGCTTTAAAGCTAAATTTAGAGTCAAAAAACACTCCAAGATCTTTAATAACTTCAACTCGTTGCAATTGTTCAGCAAAAAACGTGTAGTTAAAAGTAATCGAAGAATTTGACCGTGTTGCGCTAAAAATTTTGCATTTTGAGAAGTTTAACTCAAGACAATTTTCTTTACACCAAACTAAGAAGTTTTCAATATCAAACTGCAAATTAAAACAATCTAAAGGAGATGATACATCATAAAAAATTTTGACATCATCCGCATACATTAAGCAGCCGCTATATTTCAGAATATCCGGTAGATCGTTAATAAATAGTATGAACAAAAGAGGCCCTAAATGGCTTCCTTGCGGAAGACCTGAAAGAACATCTATAAAATTTGAGCAGTATCCATCAATTTGAACAATTTGTTTTCTATCACACAAATAAGAGCTTAACCATTTAAGGAAATTGTTTCTGAAACCTAATCTCTTCAATTTTTGTATGAGTAAGCCGTGATGAACTCGGTCAAAGGCTTTTACAAAGTCAGTAAATAACACATCAATTTGCTTACCTTGTTCAATCTTATTAATGCAAAAACTGGTAAAAATACAAAGGTTAGTTGTAGTAGACCGACCAGTAACAAACCCATGTTGTTTACAGGTGATTGCATTCTGAACAGAAAAGTAAAGCTTCTGGGTGACTAGTTTTTCAAAAAGTTTTGGCACAGCAGATAACTTAGAAATAGGTCTATAATTTTTTATTAAGTGTTTTAAACCCGATTTAAAGATTGGGTCTATAAAAGATATTTTCCATTCACTTAAAAAGCAACCAGATGAAATCGATTTATTAAAAAGAAGAGTTAATGCAAGAGCAAGAGAATTTGAGCACTTTTTTAAAAATATTGGAGGTAAAGTATCATAACCAGCTTTTTTAGAGACATCCAAATTATTTAAACCTTCCAAAACATTGTTTACAGAAAATTCATCAAGAGAAAAATCGGTTATTGGAGATAAATTAGGGTAACAATTACCTGAATTTAATAAAGCTTCCGAATTATAAGAAGTTTGAAAAAAATCTGCAAAGAGATTACAAGATGATTGCAAATCATTCGATTTATTAGTTTCGTACTCCATACTTTGAGGAAAAATTGAAAATTTACGTTTTGAGTTGATAAAAACCCAAAAAGATTTACTATTTCTCTTTATGTTTGCTTCACAAGAGCTAATATAGTTATGATACAAAAATTTATTGAGAAAAGAAAACTCCTTTCGTAAACGAAGAAAATTTTGACGGTCTACTAGGTTTCCTGTCAACTTGGAACGCTTATAGGCTTTGTTTTTTACATTTTCCAAGTTTTTGAGCCTTCTATTACACCACGGAACCTTAAAAGATTTTTTATTGATAAATACAGGCACGAATCGTTGTATGCCCTCAAAAATAATATTTTTAAAAGACTCATAAGCAACTTCTAGTGAACTACCTCCTAACAATTCATTCCAATTAAAAGTTGTATAAAAACTATCTAATACAGTGAAGTCTGCCTTTTGAAAATTAAAGCACTTTTTTGTGCTAAGCGTAACTGATGCAAAACAATAGCAATCAAAAACCAAGCATAAGGCCTTATGATGTATAGAATTATTAACATATGGAAAATCAGCTAATTCTAAACAGTATTTGAGACCGTTTCTGATAAATATTAAATCTAGTGTTCTATTTAAATCGTTTTTTACATAATTGATTTGATTTAGATCTAAAGAGGTTAATGAATCAAAAACTAATGACTCCACATCTTTATTAACATTAAAAGGAACCAATATCTCTTCATCATCAATACAGCTCCAGGCAACGTCACCTATATTGAAATCGCCGAGTATAAATGGAAACTGATTAGTTGTTGATTCACTCACCAAATGAACTATATTAGAAATATGATTAGAATAAATTTCAAAATCGCTCCTAGGGCGAATATAACTGACTACAAAAAATAAATCCATAAAAGCTGAAGAAGAATTGTTATAACTTATATTAACACAAAGTTGTTCAAGATTATCTGGATCGTTCTTAAGATAATGTCGCTTACTATTTAAAGATGACCTTACAGCAAGTAAAACTCCACCACCCAAATTCATTCCAGAAACCACAGATCTATCTTTACGATAAACAGAGAAGGATGAATCGAAAAGTTCACATGATGAAATGTCAGAGTAGAGCCATGTTTCAACTAGAACGATAACATCATACTCATGTAACGATGACGATGAAAAAAACTCCTTTGTTTTGGTTCGCAAGCCACCCACATTTTGAAAATAAACACGCAGCTCCGACATATTATCCGATGATTCTCCTAAACATTTTTTGTCTCCTTTTGGCTGTCGTCGTTTTTTGAAGAATTGACGAACTTTTTAATTTGAACACCAACAGGCCAAATAGAAGAATCAAAAGCAGCATTAAACGAATCATATGGCAACCCAAGTCTAAAATTGACAAAACGTAGAGTAGACTCATTAGCATCTTTTTTTATTAAACGAACACACTTCAGAAGATTTGGTGTTATATTCAACTTTTCTGCAGCATAAGCAATGATATTATCAGCTGTTAGACTCTTATCCAAACGAGATAGGTGTATAAAACGAAGGCTGGGCACTGATGGCAATACATTTGTTGCACTAACATCTGTGCCATATGTTACTTTTGATGGTCGATGAACTTTTCTTCTTTGCATACGCTGATTCGAACTGTTGTCATTTTGCAATACTCCTGTTCCACCGGGATTTTCGCTGGCATACACATTTCCCACAGAATTCGCAGGCAAAACATTGTTATTGTGCTGTTCTAGTTCATCTGCGTTACAATCATTTTCATTTTCACCTACTTCCACTTGCCCTTGAACAACAGATCTCGTCAATGATATGGCTGGTTCAACACTTTCGGTTGATGGTAGAGCAGTTGTTGTTTCGGTTGCTCCCAAAGAGAATACTAACGGCTCTGAGAGGAAAGTGACATCGTTACTCATCATGGAGCTGCAGCCAGCTCCTACAATTGTTGTTGTCGTTGTAGATCGAGAAGATGCATGGTTTAATGTTTTTTCATTTTTATCAACTTGATTATTTTTAATTTTATTTCCTTGTTTTTTTGCTTCAATGTTTAAATTGTGGTTTTTGGCAATACTGCTAGAACATGAATCAGAATCAATGCATAACCTTGATTTAATATCGGCAACGTCATCTTTTTTTGTAATGCTTAGAAAGCATTACAAAAAAAGAATCACCCACAGCAACACAATTATCACATTTCCATTGCAAATGACGGTCGGTAGTCAATGCATTCAAAGAACTTTCAATTAATAATAGGCAATTTTTATGGAATCTTTGGTTACAAATGCCACCACATAATATAAATCTATCACGCAAAATTCCATTATTGCAACCAGGCTTTCCACATTTGGTAGGATCAGCCATTTTAAGAATAAGATTAGCAAAATAGATTTAAGGAGAAAAATTAGAAAAAAAAAAAACAAAAAAATGTAAAGTAGATTAGGAGGTGGGTTACGATTAACTGTAACCTCTTCCTGAACGGAAGCAACATAAGCCACGTCAGGCTCCAAAGACTGCCTAGGGCGAATATTGGGAGGAGGAACAAAAGATTCGACGTTGGTTCTTATCGTCTCCAACTTTCTACCCAACGCAACAAGTTCGCTGACTGATTTGATTTCAGCCAGCACCAGCTGCGTTTGGTAAAAGGGAGCGATGTTCTTCATGAGAATAGACAATTTTCTACTCTCACTCAACGGTTCCGAAAAACTTTTGAAAACTGTCTGCATGAGTGCAATGTACATGCCCATTGACTCATCCTTTCCCTGGGTGCGCCGCCTGATCTCATCCAATAAAAGATCATCTTAATTGGGTGGCAAAAACTCCAATTTCAATTATCTTACTTACTCTCTCCAAGTAGAAATGCTGTCCCTAATCGCCGTAAACCAAAGAAATGCCTTCCCAGAAAAGAGATCCACCGCTGATTTATACAATCGAGCCTCAGAATCACCTCTGGACTCGCTTATCTCTTCGGCTCTCTCCAAAAACATGTTCACTGATGAGCCCGACCGCTCACCAGAGAACTTCACGTCCCACTTCTCAATTCGTTCGAAATTTCGTTCACAGGTATGAACCGGTGGAGGCAATTCCAACAATTCCGGTGCAGGAACAGGTGCAGGTGGCAACGCGACAATGCCTGTTCTCGACGTGCTGGATTTTTCTTGAGGTTCTGCTTCTTCTCCTTCGATCAGTGCGGCCATCAGCAACAGCAACTCCCCCCTTAAATCTGCGACCCCATTTACCTCATCAGAAGACTCCTCCTTTGCCCTACAAATCCTACCAAGACACCATTCAATTTTGGTTTGAATCTTTAAAAACTCTGCCGACTTTGAATTCTTCGGCGGGGTTTTTAAAAGATTCTTGATTTCTAAAACTTTGGCTTGAACAGCCTTAAAATCCTCTTCAAAAGAAAAAGGGTAGTGAGGGTACTCGGCAGGGATGGAACCAGCACGCTCAAGAACTCTTGAGGATCTTAGCGTGGTTCTCATGGTATCCACCGTACCCTCCTTAAGACAACGGGCCTGCAACTCATAGAGAAGTTCTTCTTTTGATAGCCGATTAATATCCATTTTAAAGAAAAAAAAATAACACAACTTTCAAACCAAGCGCAAGAAAAAAAAATTAAATCTATCAAAATCCACAAGCTCACCAAAACTAAATAACGCACTGCACAAAAAAAAATGTAACCAAACGATTGTAAGCAAAAAAAAATGTTGAAAATCCAACAAAAAAAATTAGACCAACAAAAAAAATCGACAAATAAAACCTTGGTATGGTCACACCAACGAAATTCTTATTGAACATACAATCAATAATTGAAAACTTAAAAAAAAATAATAATATTATGTATCTATCACAATTACCTTCTCACTCGCTCAAAAAAAATTAAACCCTATAAAAAAAAAACAAAACAAAAGAAAAAAAAACTGCACAAATTTAATTTACTAACAAATTTGCAAAAATAATCCCGATATTAATTTGCCGTCGGCAGTTATTAATTCTTTATATATAACACAAAAAAAACTGCGAAAATTTTATTTACTAGTAAATTTAAGAAAAAAAATACAAAATCAATTTGCCGTCGGCAGTTATTAATAGTTTATATGCAAAGTATATTTTTTTTCACTCACAACTTGATAAAAAAAACTTGTTAAAGGATAAATCTCTTTGATATCGAAGATTTCTTCCAAAACTAAGAATTAAATAATTCACAAAAAAAAACAAACAAATTTTGTTTTTCAACAAAAAAATTGTACTTCCAAAAAAAATAGTTAGGTAGATACACAAATTCAGGAAAAATTAATTTTCCGTCGAAAAAAAAAACATTATGCAAAACTACAGCAAAATAATGAAACTCTTTCGTATAAAGAAAGAAAGAGACAAACTAAAAGGCCGAATTTATCGAAATTATAAAATGGAAAACAAAATTAATTTATATATGTACCTACTATGAATTAACTTAAAAAAACAAGATATTTATTTAATGTATATTAAATTATTTAATTTACTAAAATAAAAATAGAAAACTAAAAAAAACTCACTTTAAATCCACGTAGGTATTTACTATATGTACCTCACTTATGCACAACACTTTGTTTTCCAATTATATATATGGATGTAGGTATTTAAGTACCGATGTACCTATATATGTAAGACACCAGCAACTGCAATTTATTTTCCTTCGATAGGGACAATTTAACTAAATATGGGAGAAAAAAAAACACAGGCAGAGTAAACAAAATAACAAGACTATAGCATAAAAACGTCCCTATTATAATATTATTAAAAAAAATATCACTAGGGGGATTTTATTGGCCTTTCAGCGAATCAATCACAAAAACAAATCACTTTCACAAGCCCCACGTTGGGCGCCAATTGTTACAATTTTTCCCGCACGACGAGGAATATTATTATTAATATTAATATATTTATTAAATTATTTAAACTTTCAATTTATCAACGCGAACAACAATTAAAATATTAAAAGGAACGCACGACCGCGACGACGAAGACTAAACTAAAACAATTACCAAAAAAAATAGGTAATTGATGCGATGATAAAAAAAAAATGGTTTTTCTTGTTTTTGATAAACAACACGGCAAATACAAAAATTGTAACCAACATCAAAGATGATGCTGCTTCCTCAGCCTAGCTCAGCTGGTCGTAGGTTCGCGAATTATTTAATCGATAAAATGATTGATAATAAAAAAAAAAAAACAAATCAATGATAAAAAGAAAATATAAAAAGGAAGCAGAACAAACGGTGAAAAGCCAAAGTAAAACAAAAACAAAATGAATAATTATTTTAACTTCCCGAGTAGGGATTTTAATTATTCTTTATTTAGCCCAGGAAACCTTTCAAGCAGGATTAAAACCTGAGATCTTTTAAAACAAAAAAAATAACAATTTAAATAGGTAGGTATTAAAATTAAACTAAGATGGACCACTATCGCTTAGTCCCGAAATATAAAAAATGCAATTACAACAGGTCGCGTGTCCTGCAATCTCAGGATAAATTCGACGCAGAAGTCAACCGAATATGTTTTTTTTTTCTCAAAAAATAACTCAATATGAAACTCAAAATCAACAAAAAAAACACTGTGTACTTATCTGTACGAACTGCAAAATTTTCCTTCCTTTTTCTCCTGTCTGCCTAGAATTTTCACTACAACCACTTTAAATTTAAATATCTTATCTCACTACTCTACTTTATTTTTAACTCTACAAAATCAATTTTTTCAGTTATCAACAATTTTTCTTTATTACAAATTTTTGAACCTCTCGTTCGTTTGACAGTCACTTAAGAAGTGTCCTTCCAAACTTTCACCATGTTTGGAAAGCATCTTCTTTTTTTTCGTCCCATATGGTTTCGGCCAATCAGTACCCGCTAATCTCGATGACGAGATAATACAGCAATCACATAGCATTATTTGCATATATGTGCTGTCGTCATCGAAATTCAGTGGTCCTGCTTACTCCCATATAAAACCCAAGATTACTGCATATTCGTCATCGAATTCGCCGGCCACTGATCTTCTTACAGTGAAGAGCTATTCGATGAATGCATTCAGCCCATATTCCCACATTTTTATTAAAAGAAAAATAATTGAAAGCTGAAAAATCTAATGTCGGCTTACAATCATTTTTCCCCTCAAAACTAATACAATGCAAAAAACAAAACAACAAAAAATTCAAGGCAGACAATATAAAACCATTCGAAGGAAAATATGGCAGTTTATATCTCCTATTTGTGATTTTAACTACTTCGGTGGACTTCTGTTCAGATTTGGGGGATTGGGGCTAGCAGATAGCGTTCCATCTTATACAAATTATATTTAAATTTATGACGGGCTCTCGGCCATTTTTAAACAACATCAACTTTCGGGAACAAAATGTCATCCGTGTTTATCTTCATCAGTATGCCCTTCTGGCTAAGCAAGGTTTATGGTTTTGGAGAGTAACTTCAGCCTTTATGTCTATGTTATAGTAGTACGTCCAACTACTATTTTGGTTCTTGGCTCACCAAATCAATACTTTAATCGCATGACATCCGAAGATCTGTTTCTTCAAAATACTAAGAGATAATACCGATGTCTGATGGACCATGGTTCTGCTCTCTCTCAGTAGATTGAAGAAACACCTGAGAAGATACAAATTAATAGGAAGTAATGCAGGAATAAGGAATGGGACTGAGATGTAAAGAACAGTTTTTGTAACGGTAAATTTTACCGTGACAAGTCGTCAGAACTTAAATCATTTACCAAACTCAGACATAGGTACCTATCATAGTGCAGAATCGAGTCAAGCCATAGATATCCCAAGAGTAAACAAGAAATTAAATCAATTTAAGAATCAAATTAATTTTTTGGAATCCAATATAATTAAGTCAACACAAATACACGGTAAGTTTTGGGGGCACCGAGTAGAATTCAGAGAAGCAAATATAGTTAAAGATATGAAGGAAATAATCCACTCAAGTGTGACTGCTATTTATTGTGCAGAGGAAACATTATTTAAATTGAGAAAGATCTACTAAGAGAATTTCCAAATAGCAAATTTATACATAGCAGTATATTGGTAAAGGATATCGAGGAGAAGGAAGAACAGATTAAGCTAATAAAAGAAACACATAGAAGAGCCCATAGGGAAGCATTTGAAAACTACAAACAAATAACTAGAGATTATTTTTGGCCGTTAATATTACCACAAATTCAAGAATATGTTAAATTATGCGAAAATTGTAAACTAAACAAATATTACCGTCATCCTAAGAAACAGGAGATTGGTGAGACACCAATACCACGGTGAGGGGGAGAGCGCGTCCACGCTGACATCGTCTATACACACAACAAAATGTTTCTTACAGCGGTAGATAGTTTTTCAAAGTATTTAATTGCACTCGAAGTAGAAAACAAAACTCACGCAAAGGGAACACTGATAAACATCCTTCCTATTTTTGGTGCAGTTGACACTGTTGTCACAGATAACGAAAAAACTTTTTGCTCAGAAGCAACCAAATTAGATCTCACACGATTAGGGATAAAACTATACAACACACCTGTTAACCATAGTACTCCTAACGGTATGATAGAGAAAGTACACAGTACAGTTACAGAACTGATAAGACTGGATACTTACGATCACAGTAAATATATTAAAGGTAATATACTGCGCAGGTTGTCCAATGACATATGAAAAAAAAAACATTTGGTGACCCTTGACTCTACTTATAAAAACTTTATAACACAAATGTCATTTTTTATTATTGGTTTGACTTTCCTATGCTATTGTTGATTTCTTTTCTGAAGAATATAAAGATTCAGCACTCTTCACCATATTCAGCGTTAAAAACGTCTAAGAATTCTTTCATTTCTGGAGATAATAATGTTTCTACGAAAAGAATTAAATGCTGGCTCAAATTTTGATCCGAAACAAGGACAGAATGAATATATAATTGATTGAAAAATTATGAAATTAATGCTGAAGGAATCTACGACGCCAAGTTTGGTCGCATTAAGTCGTTGAAATTCGCAAAGTCGTTAAAATGCCAGGTACATTCACTTTCGGAGCGGAGAAGGCCACATAGTTGTTGCTGTTGTGAGCAGGTAGGAGAAAAAGCTTAATACAACTGAATACCTATATTTCATCGACAAATTCTTTTAGATTTTTAAGCGGAAGACCCAGTTTGCAGCAGTATCCACAGGGACAATAACAGCAATCGAATAGCAATAATTCATCAAATATTACACTAGTTATCGTTTCATTCATTCTAATGCCGAATTGACTTCCTTACGAATACATAACTTGCATTACAGGCAAAAAAACAAGTTTTTTTAATTTTGTTTTAATTGTTAATTTTTCAGAACTACACTCAATTTGAAACCTGAAAGTGTCCTAACTCCTAAGCGGTCGTAAGTGTCCTATTGCATCTCTAATGATATGTGTAGGTAAAGGTAGGTAGGTAGGAAAATTAGCCCTGAGATACTAAAATTTATTCAAGAGATATCCAATGTTTATTTAAACATTGATGATAACGAATTCGATAATTTGATGCATCCATTGCAATCGGTATTTTATTACAATTTCAACTTCTTTAAAGCAAACATTTGCAGCCGCTTCTTTATCATATTTTAATGTCTTTCTGTAAATTAAACAAAAGAATATATAATTAAACATTTAAACGACAAAAAATTGGTTTCAGTTTACTTTTTACAAATCAAGATTGTTTGATAACAAGAATTGAATAAACTTCTCTGGATTTTTGAGTGGCTGAATTGTCACTTTGATATGGCTTTTTAGGTAACAACGATACATCTCTTTCTCGTTCGCAGAGCAGTGTCAAAATCAGCAGTTCGCGGATGACAGCTGAATATTTAGAGCGGAAATATTAATGTTGTGCGTGTAAATTGTAAATAGTGTATTATTAAACTTTTTAGTCACGGAAAATTCAAATGTCACCGGAAAAAAAGATATTATTTACAAAATTCTTTTGAGTTTGAAAGTTTGAAAAAAGCGCGATACATAATTTCAATCTGTCATCCGCATAGAGTGAGCTGTCCTTTATTTTTTGACAATATGGTAAAATTCCCTATTTAGTGACAGCGCATATTCCCATTGACAGCGGAATATGCGTAAGAAACAAAGAATAATAAAAACGGAATAATAAAAACACTATAATCGACTCTAAAGCTATACACAAGGATATATATTAACAATAGTAACAGCAATACTTTGGACAGCTACTATAGACGCAGAAATACAGATTACAAATTACTCGTCAGAGGATTACATTCTGATAGAAGTACGGGTGAAATATTTCATACCACCAATATAAGTTATTATAGGGAAATTCTTAATAATATAGATACCAAGCACAGTACCCAAAAGTTAAAATTTAAACATTTATATGCACTCAAGTTAGTAAACCAACGCTCCATATCACGTAGAAAAAGAGGGATTAATGAAAAAGGGAAGGTTTGGAAGTGGATATCTGGGTCACCAGACCACGATGATCAGGCCAACGTAGAAACAAAACTGATAGAATTAATAAATTCAAATAATAAACAGTATGAAGTTAACTCACAGATATTTAGGGCCATTAAGGAGCTTGCCAACACTAAACATAACAACAAAGAGGAACGTAGCTACTTGTTGATCGAACATATAATCATAGAACTCATGGAAGTAATAAACACCATAAATTTAAGTAAGAATAACATTCTAAATACTATTATTTTAACGAAAATGAAATAAGAGAAGTCATTCAGATTGAACCTAAAGAAATCATGGTAATAGATATATTAGACGCTTCAGAGTTCCATGTGCTAGCAAATAAAGAAATAATTGTAATTTATATTAAGTATCCAATTATTATAGGAAAAGGTTAACATTTTTAAACATTTAGTGTACAAAAATCAGAAGGGAAACTTTTTATACCCAGTGGAATAACACTCTTTACTAACATCTATAGTACCTATAATTGTACACAAGAATTGAGTATTAAAATATGCAAACAAGATCTTAAACCTTATGGTTTAACAGAAATCTTAAATAAAGGTACATCTAAATGTGAAATTATCTTAGAAAAGAATCAAAAAATAAGTTATGTAAACCATAATCACATTGTAACTACAGGAGAAGTAATTATAAATGATAATGTATATCATGGTACACAATTAATACAGTTTTCTGACACTGTAATTATTAATGATAAGGAATTGAAGAATTTTGATGTAAAATTAAATAGACATATTAAGACAAACAAGGAGTCGGAAATTAAAGTTATTAAATATCTAGAATCAAGTGATGAATTATTGAAATTTACAAATACCGATTATTTACAACCATACGTCAAAAATGTAAAAGATCATCCAATAATTTGGGGACTTTTAATAAATATAATAGTTATACTTGTATCTTTTTCTATATAAAAATTAATCACCTTCAAAAAAAACAACAGAAAGAATAATCAAATTGACATAGGAATATCCTTGTCTGAAACACAAGAGAGCGTTCGAAAGAACTTAGAGGAGCTCAAACTTGAACGTTCGGGACCAACGTCTACTGGCGGAGAGGATTCATAAAGGAAATCATAGCGACGAATGGGCAGAACGACTTGAACCCTCGATAAGGTTCGACGCGCACACTCCGACTCCATTAGAGTAACTTATTTTAAATATTGTAACCTAATGTAATAACATTATGTTAATAATATATATTTTTTTTTAAATAAAACCTTTTACAATTTGTTAACTCAGTGCAAGCAATGTGAATCAAGCAATAAAATCGCACGAATTTATTGCTTGATTCACTATACTTGCACTGCTTATTTTGGCATTTTCTCTTTAGGATGTTTTTGCTTGATTCACGCATATTCCTCATAATTTTTTTAATACTATTTATTATCTCTTTTTTAGAGAAATAAAAACAGTATGCTTTTCAATAAGATTTTTTCTTTTACTAAACAAAAAGTATGAAACAAAAAATATGAGAAAACCTCTACAAAAAAAAGAACACTTTTCTCAACAAAAAAAAAAAAACTTCACAAAAAATGCTTTTTAACTTGCGTTTATAGGTACTATAAGGCAAGTCTTGGATTCGTGCAAAAAAACAATTTGAGATAACAATCAAAAATGACGGTAACGCTGTCTGTCTGTCGGTCTTTCGGTCTGTCGGTCTGTCGGTCTGTCGGTCTGTCGGTCTGTTGGTCTGTCGGTCTGTCGGTCTATCGGTCTGTCGGTCTGTTGGTCTGCCCATCTGTCGATCTGTCGATCTGTCGGTCTGTGGGTCTGTGGGTCTGTGGGTCTGTTGGTCTGTCTGTCTGTCTGTCTGTCTGTCTCGGCACCTACAGCCTAAACGGGTGGGCCGATTTACTTCAAATTTGGTAGGTATGGTTTAGAGGATAATACGCCCAGAACTTTTTTTGTAGGTCACTAGCAGTCTAAAAATAACGGTACCTGCGATATAACGGTTATCGAAAATTTTATTTTTTTTGAAAACGGTTCCAACGATCTCAACCAAATTTCACACGTGTAATGAGGTGAAAAAGGTCTATAAAATAATGAAAACCAAACATTCAAGAAAATTCGTTTAACGGCACCTGCCATGCAACGGTATTTTTAAATTTCGACTATCTCGATAAGGGCTTAAGCGATTTGAATGAAACTCAATACTGAAATTATCCCAGCAATTTCAAATAGTATGGCATAAAATAATTTTTCAAAAATGTTTTTGTTAAGTTTTAAATAATTTTTGAAAAACTGTTTTTGTAAATTCCATATTTTAAAAACTAGTAAACGGATTTTTATGAAATTTAGTTTTAAGGCGTAATAAGTTAAAAAACCTGCTTACTCACTTTTTTTTTTTAAAAAAAAAGTTTTTGAAAAAATATTTTTAAAAAATCGATTTTTTCGAAAACCAGTCCAACGATTTTGAATTTTTTTTTTCTTAAACTCACATATAGTAAAAAAATTTTTTTGTATGCCTTGATTTTGTTTTCAATCTTTTTAAGATACGGTTTTCAAACTTAAAAAAAAAAATAAAAATTCATACGATTTTTTCGTATATTCCGTTTGTACTTTAAACCCTCAGGAAACTTGCCACAAGAGCAAGTATGTGCTACCCAGTCGTGCCTTTTAGTGCCACCTTAAATTGTCGATATTGTTCTTGAATGAAAAATTGTCGTATTATGTCTATAAAGATCATTAATTCATCATAACGGTCAGCTTAATTTTGTATACACTTCTTCGTATACAGAAGTCTTTAATTTTATCTCAATCCAGCGTCCACTTAAGATTCTTGTTATTGTAAATAAATACTCTTCAAGTATTTTATGCTTACGAAAAGTGGCGACCATATCGCCTCTCATTAAATTCCTCTGAATTCAATTACCCTGTGTGCTTATGCATAGCATTCCTATAGGAGATAAGAATATATCCAGCATCATATAAGATTATTCGACTTCGTACCTAAACACCTACGAGTGTCAGAAAAGTATCTTTAAATTTTTTTATGATAAGTTAGTCTTAAGTAAGATTCAATAATAAACGGTTCGATCGCACAAAAAAGTGTCTTTTATTTTACGGAATAACAATTGGTGGCAGCGGTGAAATACCAAAAAAAAATTTTAAAAAAAGTAATAATTCGTTTTCGAGACGATATTCTAAAAATCTCTGAGTACGTCATAAAATTCGGAAATAGAATCTTTTAAGTTTTTTTTATTAAAGTTACATTGAGATACAACCCTAAAATCTTTGGGTGTATCACAAATTCGATATTCTATTAAAGTAAATTCGAGATATAACACTAAAGTCTTTGGGAATATCAACAAATCGAAAAAAAGGGCCCCCAAGTAAATGAAAAAAATTTAATTACTAATATAAGTAATTATATATATATATTTTTGTTATCAAATCAATCGCATATAGAAAATAGAATTTATAAAAAAAAATGCAAGAAGAAAAAAAGGATTTAACAAAAGAAGAAATAAAAAATTAAAACCAAATAAGTGCACGCGCTGCAATATCCGTAACTGAAAACCAAAATCATTTGGCCATAAGGCAAGAAAACTAAAATTAGTTCTTAAACAGCCGGAAGACGAAATGGACTTCGCCTTAATCAATAAGAAAAAATAAAAAAAAGGTTTTTTTTATTAAATACCTACATAATAGTCGTGTTTTTTGGAAAAGCTAACCGTAGTAAAGTCGGATTTTCCATAAATGGAGAAATCAAATCTCACTGCCGATAAATTTTTAACTTTCATTCGAGTATCGATCAAAATTTTTGTTATTGTTGGTTTGAATGATAAATTCATGTATCTCGAAAGGGGTTCGTTAAAAGTTGTAGTGGCTTTTAAAGTGTGATCTTGTCTTATGTTCGATTGCCCACAAATATACCCAAATCTAGAAACAAACTATCAATTTTTTTTTAGGAAAATCAAATGTTTTTGGAAAATGTAAGTTTTTGGAAAATGTAAGTTTTTGGAAAATGTATATATAACAGCACACTACATTTGCCAGTTCTATCCAAAAATGTGCTCCTGTTGCAGTTTTCATATTTCTCGAGTAAAAAAAAAGTAAACAGTAAGTAAACTTGTATGTTTGACACTTACTGCCTTACTAATAAAAAATAAACTGTAATTTTAAGTTAAATTTTCAAGAAAACTAATCCATGTATTACTAATGTTCTGCAACCAACTAGAACAGTAAATAATTGCCTTTACTTTGAGTGTGAAAATTTTGTAATCCATGGATTAGTCAATTCGGAAATTAAACTTAAAATTACAGTTTATTTGTTTTATAAGGTTGTTACTCAATTAATAAGGTCATTACAGATTTTTAGGGCCAAGTATGTAAATATTATAACTAACGCTTAACCACGGTTGTACAACAAGCCTTTACAAATCCAATTTGGACATTTGCAGAGTTTATAGTGCTAACTGTCATCATAAGCAATAAATTTGACATTTTGTGGTTTGAAAGATCTGAAATCTTGACATTTGCATATACCTACTTAGTGCGAACCGTCATCGCAAAGCTATACTTATATAAATCGTTAATACGTTTTGGTTTAAGGTATATGCTTAATTTTTGGTTCCGCTTAATATAGACACACAATAAAAAACTGTGTTCCGGAAACTCCAATGGAATTTAAAAACATATGTATGTGCAAAAACCTATCTATTCTATGAACAAACCCCATTTGATCTTGTGTTAATTTTTGTTGCGGCAAAATAACAAAATCGCCAATTTGCCATGATTATAACATGTAATATGTTTTAAAATTCAAGTTTTTCGATTTGTTATTACCACATTTTCTTCTACATTTTCCGTTTAGTTTTATATGTGTTTTTTTCTTTGAAAATACTTTTTTATGAATTGTTTTTTTTTTTATTTCATTCTATCTGACACTTCAGTAGTACCATATTTCAAATACAAAAACGCGGCTGCCGATGCGGCTGCGGATGGGTTTTTTGTTAATTTCCCACTTCACAATAATCTCCATTTAATCTTCAAGCATTCAAAACCAATGTGCATCGGTATCTCCTTTCAACCCGTATCCAAATTCCCTAACGCTCTTATGGCCAGTTTCTCCAAACACTTTTAAATATTTATTGGGTTGTTAAATCTTAAAATGGCATTTTTCGATTTCACCAACCATTTTTATTTTTAAAAGGGCCAATAAACTAAAGTCCCATTTTGATCCAAATAAATTTTAAAGGCGTCTTAAAAATGCAAGACAAAGATAACGTTGACATTTTCGATTAATATATGTTCTCCTCTCGCTTGCTCTAATGAAAGAGAGCCATGAGTGGTGAATAAAAATCCGGGGTTGGCATCAAGTTTCCTCATTTTTAAAAATTCACCTTCTTATATTGGTGCAAACCATTTTAAGCTAAAATGCCAATAAATTTTATTACTCCGTTAACTAAAATGCTTTTAGATGTATTTTGGTGAAACTGGGCATTACTGTGTTAATCATATAAAGAGTATCCATAATCCCTTGAGTACGCGCAAATTATATATAAAAAAAAAGCAACCAAATGTTGTTTGATTGATTTAAGTCTTACCAAATAAAACTCCCCAGAATGGCATTCGTTGTATTGAATAAGAAGACCAAGAGAACTTCGAATTGTGGTTATCATGGACGTTAGCTTTTTAGTAAGTGGTCTTAGCTCATCACTGGGTGATTGGCTCGTTCTTGGAGCAGTGACAAGAGTTGTTTTTTTGGAGAGCGCCTGTGTTCTGCAGCCCTGCTACGTCACTCACGTCCCGCTCTGCAGTACCACCAGTCGCAATTACCTGAAGCGTTTGTCATATCTCATCGTATATGGTTTTTCGTAAGTTTTCCCTTGAACGTAGTGCGTATCGGCCTTAACGAAACCTTTGTCATTTTTGTGATTTTGATGGAATTCAGTAAATCCAGTCTCTTTTGCTTATATTCGTCGGTCTTTTAATCAGGACTGTCCTTGCTTATGTTCGTTCTAGGCATTTGTTTAACAGAAATCTTAAATAAAGGTACATCTAAATGTGAAATTATCTTAGAAAAGAATCAAAAAATAAGTTATGTAAACCATAATCACATTGTAACTACAGGAGAAGTAATTATAAATGATAATGTACATGGTACACAGTTAATACAGTTTTCTAACACTGTAATTATTAATGATAAGGAATTTAAGAATTTTGATGTAAAATTAAATAGACATATTAAGACAAACAGGTGGTCGGAAATTAAAGTTATTAAATATCTAGAATCAAGTGATGAATTATTGAAATTTACTAATAGCGATTATTTACAACCATACGTCAAAAATGTAAAAGATCATCCAATAATTTGGGGACTTTTAATAAATATAATAGTTATACTTGTATCTTATTCTATATAAAAATTAATCACCTTCAAAAAAAACAACAGAAAGAATAATCAAATTGACATAGGAATATCCTTGTCTGAAACACAAGAGAGCGTTCGAAAGAACTTAGAGGAGCTCAAACTTGAACGTTCGGGACCAACGTCTACTGGCGGAGAGAGGAGTTAGTTGCATTCAAATTGGGAATTTTCCATAGAAAATGTCACACGCTCAGATAAAAAGAACAAGCGAACAATGACATCTGGAAGACATAAGAACCCTAAAATAGCATCAAACCCAAATGATACAATAAAACGCACAATATACAAATACGTGCACTTTATCTGGAAACTATTAAAACTAAAAGATAACCGTACATAGAAGATAAAATTGAAACAATTGACGATGAAGCCACTTAACCAAAAAGGCGTACGTGACTTCTCAAACGTAACAGTGCAGCATCCGAGGATCAACCGAGGATTCATAAACGAGATCATAGCGACGAATGGGCAGAACGACTTGAACCCTCGATAAGGTTCGACGCGCACACTCCGACTCCATTAGAGCAACTTATTTTAACTTATATTAAATATTTTAATATAATGTAATAACATTATGTTAATAAAAAATATTTTTTTTTAAATAAAACCTTTTACAATTTGTTAACTCAGTGCAAGCAATGTGAATCAAGCAATAAAATCGCGCGAATTTATTGCTTGATTCACTATACTTGCACTGCTTATTTTGGCATTTTCTCTTAAGGATGTTTTTGCTTGATTCACGCATATTCCTCATACTTTTTTTAATACTATTTATTATCCCTTTCTTAGAGAAATAAAAACAGTATGCTTTTCAATAAGATTTTTTCTTTTACTAAACAAAAAGTATGAAACAAAAAATATGAGAAAACCTCTACAAAAAAAAGAACACTTTTCTCAAAAAAAAAAAAAACCTTCACAAAAAATGCTTTTTAACTTGCGTTTATAGGTACTATAAGGCAAGTCTTGGATTCGTGCAAAAAAACAATTTGAGATAACAATCAAAAATGACGGTAACGCTGTCTGTCTGTCGGTCTTTCGGTCTGTCGGCCTGTCGGTCTGTCGGTCTGTCGGTCTGTTGGTCTGTCGATCTGTTGGTCTGTCGGTCTGTGGGTCTGTTGGTCTGTCTGTCTGTCTGTCTGTCTCGGCAATTACAGCCTAAACGGGTGGACCGATTTACTTCAAATTTGGTAGGTATGGTTAAGAGGATAATACGCCCAGAACTTTTTTTGTAGGTCACTGGTAGTCTAATAATACAGGGTACCTGCGATATAACGGTTATCGAAAATTTTATTTTTCTTGAAAACGGCTCTAACGATCTCAACCAAATTTATAAGAGATAAGTGGGCTTAAGGTCAAAAACACAGTTGTTGTTAAATTATGTGCGACGTTTCGAGCATGTTTATACTCATCATCAGGCCTTTATTGAACAGGATAAACAAATAAAGTACATAAGTTAGCACCAATTAAACAAAGATATTGGTATTTAAACTTACAAATTTTAAGGATTTAGAATACAAGTTTCCTCGCATCTTACTCTTTTAAAACAAACAATCTATAAAATATTAAAAATTAAATTAATTTGATTTACAAAATTTACACTTCAAATATTCAAATTACTAAATTCAAACTGTCGTTAATAATTGCACTCCATCAGGGGGTCCACCTATACTTTATTTTAAAATTGGCTAAGTGTGGCCTTTTTATAAGCTGACTGTATGTGTTGCTTAAGTTTTCACAGTCAGATCTACGGTTGATGGCATTTTTGTGGTTTATATTGTGCAACATTTCCAGCAACATTCTTTTGGAATAATGTTGCTCCGTCTGCAAAACTTCTACATTATCAAAGTCTGCCTTATGTTTTTCTTCTAAACAGTGCAGAGCGAGAGCTGTTTTTTGTGCAGCTTCATTGTTTAAGTCAGATTAATGACCCGAGAGCCTGCTCTTCAATTTCTGCTTAGAAGTCCCTATATACACGGAAGAGCATGCCACTTCCTTATCCCCCAAACAATTTATTTTGTATATGGTATTGGCTTTGTCCATCGCTTCTACCTTTCCTTTAGTGCTGGTGAAAAATTGATTTCTCAGAGAATTTGCAGACTTGTTTTAAATAATTTTTGAAAAACTGTTTTTGTAAATTCCATATTTTAAAAACTAGTAAACGGAAATTTAGTTTTAAGGCGTAATAAGTTAAAAAACCTGCTTACTCACTTTTTTTTTTAAAAAAAGTTTTTGAAAAAATATTTTTAAAAAATCGATTTTTTCGAAAACCAGTCCAACGATTTTGAATTTTTTTTTTTCTTAAACAGTAAACTTAAACATATAGTAAAGAAATTTTTTTGTATACCTTGATTTTGGTTTCAATCTTTTTAAGATACGGTTTTCAAACTTAAAAAAAAAAAAAAAAAAATTCATACGATTTTTTCGTATATTCCGTTTGTACTTTAAACCCTCAGGAAACATGCCACAAGAGCAAGTATGTGCTACCCAGTCGTGCCTTTTAGTGCCACCTTAAATTGTGGATATTGTTCATGAATGAAAAATTGTCGTATTATGTCTATAAAGATCATTGATTCATTCAAATCATAACGGTCAGCTTAATTTTGTATACACTTCTTCGTATACAGAAGTCTTTAATTTTATCTCAATCCAGCGTCCACTTAAGATTCTTGTTATTGTAAATAAATACTCTTCAAGTATTTTATGCTTACGAAAAGTGGCGACCAAATCGCCTCTCTTTAAATTCCTCTGAATTCAATTACCCTGTGTGTTTACGCATAGGATTCCTATAGGAGATAAGAATACATCCAGCATCATATAAGATTATTCGACTTCGTACCTAAACATTTACGAGTGTGAGAAAAGTATCTTTAAAATTTTCTATGATAAGTTAGTCTTAAGTAAGATTCAATAATAAACGGTTCGATCGCACAAAAAAGTGTCTTTTATTTTACGGAATAACAATTGGTGGCAGCGGTGAAATACCAAAAAAAATAAAAAAAAAAAATAAATAATAAAATAGAATCTTTTAATTTTTTTTATTAAAATTACATCGAGATACAACCCTAAAATCTTTGGGTGTATCACAAATTCGATATTTTATTAAAGTTAATTCGAGATATAACACTAAAGTCTTTGGGAATATCAACAAATTGAAAAAAAGGGCCCCCAAGTAAATGAAAAAAATTTAATTACTAATATAAGTAATTATATATATATATTTTTGTTATCAAATCAATCGCATATAGAAAATAGAATTTATAAAAAAAATGCAAGAAGAAAAAAAGGATTTAACAAAAGAAGAAATAAAAAATTAAAACCAAATAAGTGCACGCGCTGCAATATCCGTAACTGAAAACCAAAATCATTTGGCCATAAGGCAAGAAAATTAAAATTAGTTCTTAAACAGCCGGAAGACGAAATGGACTTCGCCTTAATCAATAAGAAAAAATAAAAAAAAGGTTTTTTTTATTAAATACCTACATAATAGTCGTGTTTTTTGAAAAAGCTAACCGTAGTAAAGTCGGATTTTCCATAAATGGAGAAATCAAATCTCACTGCCGATAAATTTTTAACTTTCATTCGAGTATCGATCAAAATTTTTGTTATTGTTGGTTTGAATGATAAATTCATGTATCTCGAAAGGGGTTCGTTAAAAGTTGTAGTGGCTTTTAAAGTGTGATCTTGTCTTATGTTCGATTGCCCACAAATATACCCAAATCTAGAAACAAACTATCAATTTTTTTTTAGGAAAATCAAATGTTTTTGGAAAATGTAAGTTTTTGGAAAATGTAAGTTTTTGGAAAATGTATATATAACAGCACACTACATTTGCCAGTTCTATCCAAAAATGTGCTCCTGTTGCAGTTTTCATATTTCTCGAGTAAAAAAAAAGTAAACAGTAAGTAAACTTGTATGTTTGACACTTACTGCCTTACTAATAAAAAATAAACTGTAATTTTAAGTTAAATTTTCAAGAAAACTAATCCATGTATTACTAATGTTCTGCAACCAACTAGAACAGTAAATAATTGCCTTTACGTTGAGTGTGAAAATTTTGTAATCCATGGATTAGTTAATTCGGAAATTAAACTTAAAATTACAGTTTATTTGTTTTATAAGGTTGTTACTCAATTAATAAGGTCATTACAGATTTTTAGGGCCAAGTATGTAAATATTATAACTAACGCTTAACCACGGTTGTACAACAAGCCTTTACAAATCCAATTTGGACATTTGCAGAGTTTATAGTGCTAACTGTCATCATAAGCAATAAATTTGACATTTTGTAGTTTGAAAGATCTGAAATCTTGACAATTGCATATACCTACTTAGTGCGAACCGTCATCGCAAAGCTATACTTATATAAATCGTTAATACGTTTTGGTTTAAGGTATATGCTTAATTTTTGGTTCCGCTTAATATAGACACACAATAAAAAACTGTGTTCCGGAAACTCCAATGGAATTTAAAAACATATGTGCAAAAACCTATCTATTCTACAAACAAACCCCATTTGATCTTGTGTTAATTTTTGTTGCGGCAAAATAACAAAATCGCCAATTTGCCATGAATTATAACATGTAATATGTTTTAAAATTCAAGTTTTTCGATTTGTTATTACCACATTTTCTTCTACATTTTCCGTTTAGTTTTATGTGTGTTTTTTTCTTTGAAAATACTTTTTAATGAATTGTTTTTTTTTATTTCATTCTATCTGACACTTCAGTAGTACCATATTTCAAATACAAAAACGCGGCTGCGGATGGGTTTTTTGGGAATTTCCCACTTCACTATAATCTCCATTTAATCTTCAAGCATTCAAAACCAATGTGCATCGGTATCTCCTTTCAACCCGTATCCAAATTCCCTAACGCTCTTACTGTGTAAATCATATAAAAATTATCCATAATCCCTTGAGCGCGCAAATTATATAAAAAAAAAAGCAACCAAATGTTGTTTGATTGATTTGAGTCTTACCAAATAAAACTCCTCAGAATGGCATTCGTTGTATTGAATAAGAAGACCAAGAGAACTTCGAATTGTGGTTGTCATGGACGTTAGCTTTTTAGTAAGTGGTCTTAGCTCATCACTGGGTGATTGGCTCGTTCTTGGAGCAGTGACAGGAGTTGTTTTTTTGGAGAGCGCCTGTGTTCTGCAGCCCTGCTACGTCACTCACGTCCCGCTCTGCAGTACCACCAGTCGCAGTTACCTGAAGCGTTTGTCATACCGCATCGTATATGGTTTTTCGTAAGTTTTCCCTTGAACGTAGTGCGTATCGGCCTTAACAAAACCTTTGTCATTTTCATGATTTTGATGGAATTCAGTATATCCAGTCTCTTTTGCTTATATTCGGCGGTCTTTTAATCAGGACTGTCCTTGTTTATGTTCGTTCTAGGCATTTGGACTTCTATTGTTATTGCCTTCTGACGGGCTTTAATTTTGAACTCATCCATTTCTTCCACGATGGGAATAAATACGGTGGATTAGGTATTAGCTCTCCCTGACTGGAGGGGAGAAAATTAAGTTAACTGGATCGCTGAAGACCACCAGTTGGACCAAGGTGCATAAACCTGGACTTATTACCGCATCACTATGCAAAGTCTATTAAAGGGTGCACACGGTTCTTGGTACCACTGCACTGTCGAAGATAATGATGTTATATTAACACCCCTTACCACTGGGGGGGGGGAGCATTAGTAGACGAGAAAAGTTGAAGAATGCCCCTTAATGCTGTTGGTGGGAAGCGCTAATTAATGAGTAGACAAGACAGTCGATTGCTGGTGAATGACAATATTTTATAAACTTACAATACTATTTATACTTTATTTTAGCTTACTTGACTACAAGGTACTGTAATTTATTTAGCTTAATAAGTAATAATAAATCGTTAATATGAATATCCATTGCACCTTCAAAAGGTAATAATTACGCTTACCCAGCAGATACCTTTGGAGAACCGTTATCAAGAACCGGTTTTCACCTTTCATATATGGAGGGCTCACAGCTGTACCGAACCAAGTCACAAAAAGTGAATTCCGAAATATAAACAGTTAAAGTTAATGAACTCCCTTTAATTACACTGTCGCTGACTATTTTTTGCATTTAAATTAGGAACGAAGCACTTTTTTTACTTATTCCATTACAAACCTGACAAGAGCTTAACTTTGGGCACAATTAAGCAAATTTTAATGGAATTTCTTTTTTTATGACTTGGTGCGGTACAGCTGTAAGCCCTCCATATCGTCTGTTGGACCAAGGTGGACAAACCTGAACCAACCGATGTATGAAAGGTGAAAAACGGTTCTTGATACCGCATCACTATGCGAAGTCTATTAAAGAGTGCACTCGGTTCTTGGTACCAATGCACTGTCGGATTATGATGTTATATTTATGCCCCTTACCGCTGCTGAGGGTAAGCACTAATTTATTTGTAGACGAGCACAGTTGAAGAATATTTATATTAATTCCCGCTGTTGGGGGGAAGCATAAATTAATGACGAGACAGTCGATTGCTAGTGAATGACAATAAACTATTAACTTACAATACTATTTATACTTTATTTTTACTCACTTGGCTAAAAGGTACAATTATTTATTTTGATTAATAAGTAATAATAAATCGTTAATATGAATATCCATTGCACCTTCCAAAGGTAATCTTCCAAGGGTAATAATTATGCTTACCCAGCAGATACCTTTGAAGCATGCACTGGACATACGAAACCCAAGTGGCACCGTCGTCAGTTACAATAAAGTAATGACGACTTCTTTGTAATAAGGTGAAGATAACAATAAGATTGCAAAGATGTCGCCACGACCTATTTGCTATCAAAAAGCGCAATATTTGTCGGTTTTGTAACTTAATGCTAGTTGCTATAGTTGCATTTGGAATTTATATGAAATCACTTGTAATAACAACACAGTATAATAGTAACTGAATTGCAACTCATAGTTCAAGTTACAATTCGGTTTCTTTTGACTGAACAGTAACTTTTAAATAGTAAATTCTAATCCACTGCAAGATATTTTTTCGTTTTTCGTTACTTAATTGCTATTAAAAACAAAAAAAATGCAAGCTCCTATTTTACTACCAAACTACTTTTTTTTATTGAAAATAATAACTCAAACATAATTTAAAAAGGAACTATCTAGGTTCCTCTTTCTATTATGAAGGTGAATTTATTATTCTCCTTTTTCCAGTTTTCAGTTTTTTATGAGCTATAATTTCAAAACGCTTGCAGTTGTACCATGAAATATGATATTCTACCCCCTCTAAAACACAAGCGCTCTCAAAATTAATTAAATTTAAAAGTTTCAGAAAATTAATAAAAAAAAATATTTTTCCTGAGCTTTGATCTCCTCGCCGCCGAAATGATCCATCAGAATTTCACCCTACTAAGCACTCTTAACTATTTTAAACAACTAACATAATGAATGTCAAAAAATTCTGGGAAATACTTTAGTACGTCTAGCATCGTTACTTTATTCATTATAAAACTTGTCAAAAATATATAACATTATTTCAATATGGTATAAGTTTGTTTAATATACTCATTACTCAATTTAATATGTTACTCAAAAAAAAGGAAAAGAAAATAGACTTTGTATAGCTAAGCAAAAAAAAATAATAATAACTAGACCTAGTTTATAAGGAGATAAAAAAAGGAAGGTCAATGAACCCCAGAATTTAAATGCAAAGAGTTCATAAACCAGGCGTCAATTCAATATTATTAGATAAACATGTAATGCTATTCACATGTATTATCGAAATCACCCAATAAAAAAAATAGGTGTTGATTAAGCTTCGTTTAAAATAAGATCACAATTTTACTCATTTCAGTAAGAATTCAGTAGCTCATGTCTGCCACTGCTCCGATTCATCCATATGATAATCACATTATAGGCTTTTTCTCGCTAGAGTTTTAAATGCTATCATATGCAAACATTGGTGATCAGAAATGAGGTAATAGAGAATACTTTCCTTGAGTGATTACGATATTAGTAAATATAGATAATATTAACTCTAAAAAAAATCAAGCCAAATCATATCGATGATCAATTCACTTCGGATCTGGATCTCGTTGGATGATGTTTAGGTTTGCGGATAATACAATTGGGGTGTGATGGACTAACGGGTAATAAAATAATGTCGACCTTGGATTACGCGTGTTAGGCTTGCGATGGAGGTTTTGAGCAGAGCTTAACTTTCCATGACCTAGCTGACAATCAGTTCCCACTAAATCCGTTATTTTATCTAAAGGATTCACTGACTGGGTCAATGTGGGTCGATGACGTCACAGCACGAGGCTTGGGCGACCGTTTGAAGGCACCAGTCAGTGGCTGCTTTCGTACTAGCGAATTTAAAGTAAAGGTTCTGATAATTCTGTATTAAAGCTTCTGGTGGAGGTAATATAACGGACTCAGATGCCGTTTTCCGATAATTTAGGTTGGGCTATTTACCGAATATTCCTTCCTGTGTTTTGGAGGGTACCACCAAGATTAGAATATGGAGTGGCTAAGAAACCGATTCCAATGGTAGCTTCCACCACGTTTTAGCGATAGTGTGGTGACCATTCACGTGGTCTTCGTATTTTCTTAGCCACACTTAAAAATTGACACTTTGAAAATCACTAGTTAATAAAAAACAAGTTTCTCGTGCGGTATAGACAATGTTGTAATTTTAATTATCAAAAGTTGTCTGCTAACGTGCATTTATTATAATTTGCAAATGCTGCTCGTGGAAAACAGCCGCTTAGATCAATTAGCATCGGGCTCAGGTATATATTCCTTGCCAATTTGCAATAAGGTGCACTGACGTGCAATTTATTTAAATTGAACTCGGTTTCTTGTAAATATAATTTGTACAAATTATTCCTTCAGTTATATATACAGTTAGAATGAAAACATGATTTTCAATATGCCGTAAGCGATCAAAATGCCGTAAGCGAAACACAATTCCTTAGCCCAAGTTTTTGAATACCTACGATTCGCACAGGAAGGGTATTGGAGTATAAAAAGACGCGCTTGATAGTGTTCAATTGTTAGACTGGCCACACCGCATGAGCTTAAACCATAGGAAAGAAACGGGAATGGAACGATATATCGATATGCATCATTATCGAAACGAATAATTATGAAATGTTCAGTGGCAAAGTTCAATGCTTATTATATTGAATGATGAAGACTGAGCTCAGTTCCCATAGTTTTCATATTTAGTAGTGACTCATACATAACTTTTCAATTTCTGGCAACTCATGCCTGAAATAGAAATGGAAACTGCACTGCGGTTTTAGCGAGCCCACTAATATTTTCTTGAAGGACGGACTCATAACTCTATTTGTGAATATCCTTAGAATGTACAACGCCTAAACTATTCATAGTTAAGTCAGTTATTTCATACAAGCTATTTCCTACTATGTTTTTGATTATAGCTGGTACAAACTTTGGACATAGCTTGGCGTTTCGATTTTTCGTCGCATTACTTAAGATGAAATTCCGCTTGAAAACGTTTTGACCAATTTTATACAATCTAACCTTGTTTCTAAGATTGTATGTCTTTTCATAATTTTTGTGCGAATGTTCTAAGGATTCCTTAATTCCAGCATGGATAATATTCATTTTTACGGACTTAGGCATAACACTGAATTCGCAATTGTTTAAACTGTTAAGTTTTTTGAGTAGCTTGTAGTCTGAGCCATGCTCCATCTTGCTCTGCCCAAACAGGGCTTCATGAGGTGACATAGCTATGGCTGAATGAACAGTCGAACGTAGTGCACTTGCTATTGATACCAAATGCTTGTCCCAGGTGGATTGATCAGAACCTATATAGGATCGGATAGCTGCAAGGATGGAGCGGTTGACCCTTTCGCTGGCGTTTGCCTGCGGTGAATACGAAGCTGTTTTTATATGCTTCGTTCCATAGGTTGTGAGGAAATTTGAAAATTCTTTACCGATAAATTGCTTACTGTTGTCAGACAAAAGAGATTCGGGTACCACGAATACCGAAAAAAACTTCATCTTCCAAAAATCTAATAGCAGATTCACCCGTAGCCTTACGTATAGCTTTACCGAGAACAAATTTTGTGAGTTGTTCGAGGCATACTATTATATGGGCATCTCTTTTTTTCGATCAACATACACGTGTTGAAATGGCCTATCAACAATAAAGGCTTGACCCATCGGTGGCCTAAGAACAGAGTTTGGGGCTTTGAAAGCTTTGCAGACATTGCATTCTCCAATGAACGCTTTTACCTAAGCCGCCATATTAGGATAGTAAAACCGGTCGCGCAAACGATACAATGCCTTCGCAATCCCACCATGCGAGGTTCGAGGAGGATCATGAGCCAAATGGATCAAATGAGCTGGTAGCAAGGATGGGATCCACAGTTTCCAGATGCAATCATCTGCGCTGGGATCTCCTGTACATGGTTTGACCTTCTTGTAAACAAAATGATCTGATACCCGAAGGTCTGGTAGCTGATTTTGATTTTCCTCAATTGTCTCAATTAATTCCATATACTCGGCCGACTTAAACGCCGGATCTGTAAGATCAATGCATAGAACATCGGAAGAACTCAATATGCGATTTGGTTCCATTGTTATTTAATCGGCACTATACACACGCGAAAGCGCAACCGGAATTACATTTTGAGTGCCTTTCCTATGAGCTATTCAAAAGAGAAACGTTGAAGCCTGATACTCCAACGTGCTAACCGACCGCTTAAGTCCCTTTGACTCATGAGCCACCGCAGACTCGCATGATCAGTCACTATTGTGAACTCCTGTCCCTCTACGTAGAAGCGAAATTTTTCAACCCCTAGAATCGCTGCTAGACATTCCAACTCCGTAATGCTGTAACTACGTTGTGCTGATGTTAATTTATGGGAATAGTAGTATATTGGTCTTTCTATGCCGTCCTCGTCTTCTTGACACAACACACTACCTACACCTGACGTCGATGCGTCGCAAAGAATTTTGAACGGTTTTCTGAAGTCTGGGTTGACTAAAATAGGTGCAGAGGTCAAAGCCTGCTTGAGTTGTTGAAATGCTTTGAAGGCCTCGCGGGAAAAATTGAAAGATTTGCTTTTTTCAGTGTATCTGTTAATGGAGAAGCTAGAGACGAATAATTGTTGACAAATCGTCGATACCATCCTGATAGACCCAAAAATCGCCTAACCTGTCTAGCTGTCTTCGGTATGGGAAATGTTCTAATCGCTGAAACTTTATCTGGATCAGTCCGTATACATCCTCCTCCTATTATATACCCTAATAATTTTAACTCTTTGAAACAAAATTTCGATTTGTTCAAATTTATTGTCAAACCAGCGTTGCAAGCTTAGCTAGGATCATCATATGTTCCTCAAATGTTGACGAAACCACCAACAGGTCATCCAAATAAACATAAATGTGTTGTCTCAATTCATGTGGAACCACTTTGTCCATAAATCTGCAAAGCCGCTGGGCAGCATTGCAATGGCCAAAGGGCATTACCGTGAATTGATATAAGGGTCTGCCGGGCACTGTAAACGCGGTTTTTTCTCTTGAGGTACTCTCCAGGGGTATCTGCCAAAATGCGTCCTTCAAATCCACAGTGGATATGAAGTGCGTATTTGTCTGGCGACTTAGCAGCCCGTCAACATGATGAAGTGGATAAGCATCTTTCTTTGTGGCTTTATTCACCTTTCTAGAGTCAAGGCACCAGCGATTTTTCCCTGGCTTCTGTACCAGGACCATAGGAGAGCTCCACGCACTTTGACTTTCTTCAATGACTCCTAAAGCAATAATTCTATCCAGTTAATCATATATCAGAGCTTGTACCGCTGGAGAGACCGGTTAATGGCATTGCTTCACGGGCTCAGCATCGCCTGTATTTATTATATGTTCCTCCAGTGGAGTTGGTCCGAGCCCAAATTTGGCTGCGGATGGAAACAAGCTTATAACATTTTCTAGGTTTTTTGTTTGATCTGCAGAAAGCTCGTGAGCACTTGGATCATGAGAACTTTCTAAGGAAGAGATTTCCGAAATAATCTGTGGTGCGGTTTGGAAGGATTTCCAAAAATTCACCCCAAGATATAAGGGCTGCTCCAATGAGGGCACCAAGTACAACGAAATATATTTTGAAACCCCTTTATACGTAACTTCTATTGAAATTTCACCTACGATAGGTTGGACATGACCACTAGCGGTCTTTACTTTGGAACTGAATGATTTGAAAGAAGCACCTTCCAACTCAATGAGGTCGAGACATCCGGCTCCTAAGCAGCTAATGCTTCCTATGCTATCTAGGAGGCCTAGCATTTTTTTGCCAAAGATTGAAACGCTTGCGTATGGTCTGGGGTCGTCGGTATTACAAAGTTTTGTAGCACAGATAGCTTGATGTGCTTCACGCTTTTTCTTAAATCTTTCTCTAAGTTTGAGGGTTCGTTTGGAAGGTGAGTTAAAAATTCGATCACGCACCTCATAATATCGTTTTAATCGTTCATGTAAGGATGGAAGCTTTTTATTGGGGGCTACTTTTGCAACCACATCTTGGTATTTGACAGATGGTCTTTTTAAAATCTCTATATTTGAATTTGGTTTATGGTTAAGGTTAAAATCATTAGAAATGGCCGGTGGGTCTGTAAAGTCTGGTAGTTAAGAATACTTTGAAGTATTCGTTAAGTCAGAGTGTATGGCAAAGTCAGGTGAATTTGAAACATCATTTGGATATGAATTTTCTATAATGGCTTTTGTTCGGGGTTCGCTAGTGTAGGATAAAACTCCCCGTTTGGATTGCCCCGGTTCCAGTTTCCCGTACACTTTGGGCACTTCGGACACGTAGTAGTGTTTTCTAACCCACAACGAAAACAAAATAAGTTCCTTTGTTCGCTAGGACAATGTTTAAATGAATGACCCTTTGCTTTACATTTCCAGCAGATATATAAGTTGGGATTTCTTTGCTGTTTGAAAGCCTCAATAGCATCACCATCGTACAATTCTTCAACCTGTTAATCCAACTCACTTACTTTGGGTTTTGAGTTTGTAGTAGTGACTGGAAACGTTTTAGATCGCCAGCTTTCATACTGACTTATTCGTTTCTCAATCGTACGACAGACGTAAACTAATTCTGGCAAAGCTTTTGTAGAGAAAATTATTAAAAGTTCTCCAGTTTGTCTTTTGACATTTTGTTTAATAAGATCTATCAGTTCCCGTGACGATTTAGGTACTTGCAACTGAGAATTCAAATTTAAAATATCTTGATAGAAATCATCGAAGTTTTCTGACTGACCTTGTCGACGATCAAACATTTTTCTTGAAAATTCAGTGTCTGTATCAAGACTTCGATATGTCTCTAAGAGCGATGACTCTAAATGACGCCAGTTAGCACCACGATTGGCCTTTAGATAAGTCCAAAACCATACCTCTAAAAATATGTGGAAATGTAGAAAAATATCTTCCCACGTCACTTTATAGCATTTTTTTAAGCGATTAAGCCGAAAAAGAAAATCATCGTCAGACATTTTTTCGTTATCAAATTTGAGTCCCCATATCTTAAAATCGATTGGCCTAGGCTAATGGGTTTGGCTCGGCACACGAAGGCTTAAATTTGCATGATTAAGATTCAAAGCATCAAGCTGATTCATAAAACTCTGAAAATTCTCGCTAGGAAGAAAATTATCTAGTCCTTCTCAAGTATTTTCAGTTCCTACGCTCGAAGGTCGACAGGGGTTTGGATTTTGAATTTGATTCTGAATAGGATTCTGATTTCGCCTCACATTTAGATTTTGGCTTCGAACATGGTTTGTATTTGGGTTTTGATCATGGTTCTGATTTTGATGGACTTCTTCGGTATCCATACGATTTTGATTTTGAATTGCGCTAGCATTTAGAGTACTGTGCCCTAAGGGCACTTGGATATCCGCAACCTCTCGTAGAGGCGCAGCAATAGCTCTTAGCTCTTCTTGAATTGTCTTTACTATTTGCTGTCTTTCAGCTTGATATTCTGCCTGACGTGTCTGAAGATCTTCAGCTCTACCCAAACCTATGGAAGTACTAACTATTTTTTTCAATTTTCAAATGATTTTATTTCAAATAACTTACAAAAGTTTTGTTTTCCATTCATTACATGACATGGCATACGCCGTCTGCCAGTTGGCAATAATGTTTAATTTAATAATAGTACAGTGTTTTTCATTATACAATTTAATTTTTTTTTTTTTTTAAAAGCGCATCAAAAATACGTTTTCGGTAACTTAGTGCTATTTTTATATATTGATACAAATTGTTCCAATCACTCCCACCGTTAAGAATATTAACCATTTTAGTATCACTCAGATAATTGTTCCCAAGGGTACTTCTTCTAGTTTCTACAAGGATCGGACATCTACCCAGAAAATGAAACACATCTTCCTTCTCTCAAAGGTTACAAAGCTCACATATTTCTCGTAGATCGCTTCTGTGCGGTATATAGTTCAGGGGAAGTAACTCTCCTCGTGCTTTTAAAATGAATGTCATGAGGTCGGTTGAGTCCTCCACCCTGAAATAATTATTCGCTGCCAAGTTGTGGTCAAGTTGGGCATATATGTTCCTATGAAATGAACTTCTGGCTTTCTCAACATAGTTTTCTCGTTTCATTTCGTCTACCAAACTAATTAATCGATAAAGTTCGCTTTTCCGCGTGTTCATTCTGTCATTTTGAAGTGAGAGTGAATGTCCTTCTGATAACCAGCATTGTTATTTGTTTTGGTATACGTCTGTCATCCATTTCGATAGTTCTGAATATGTAGTCTATCTGCATTTTGAGGGTTGAAATAAACAAGGGTGAAAGGCCCGTCTCCAGCATAAGAATGTGGTTAGCGGTACTATTCGGTAGCCTCAAAGTTAGTTTTAGAAAGTATCTTAAAAGCTGCTCTACTTCTTCAAACTCTTTATGTCCCCAGACTTGAGCTGCGTAACACATGACCGCTTTTACTGTTGTTTTAAAAATACTATATTTTGCATCATATTCGACATCTTGGCATTGCATAACATTCTTCCAGGTTGCATTAAGAGCACATTTAGATTTTGCCAGTTTGTTCACCATATGGTTTTTCCAGTTTAAACTTCTAGAAATCTTTACCCCAAGATAGTTGTACTCGTTGACGACCTCAATATTTTGCTCTCCGAATTTCCAAGATTCGTTGTGACAGTTGCGGCCTCCAGCGTTGCGAAAGATCATTATTTTTGACTTATTAAGATTTACCTGGAGCCTCCATTTGTTGCAGTACTCGAACAATCTGTTGATCATCAATTGGAGACTTCCAGGCGACTCAGCCAGCACAACAATATCGTCTGCAAACATCAATATATTGATCAAAAGATCAGCTGAAACTCGTACTCCACCTTGCAAGATGTCTTCAATATCGACGATATACAGCGCGAAGAGCAAGTTGCTTAAGCTGCAGCCTTGCTTCAAACCTATTTCAATCTGAAATTGTTCTGAAATTTTGTTTCCAAGGACAACTGCGGATGTTGTTGAGTCTTATAAAATTTCTAAATATGTTTGCAAACTTCGTCGAGACTCCCTTACTGTAAAGCTTCAGCATTAGTGCATTCCTGTCTATAGTGTCAAATGCTGCTTAAAAGTCAATAAAGAATGCATAAAGCTTCTTTTTGTTTCCTTTAAATATGTCGGCTATGTTGGTAAGCGAATAAATTTGATCAACGGTAGAATAATTTTCCCAAAAGCCAGCTTGTGCCTCACTCAACAAATTGTTTTTCTTCACCCAGTTGTAAAGTCGTTTGAAAAGAAGTTTAACAAGAATTTTCGTTGAAGAATTCAGCAATGATATCCCTCTATAGTTAGATGGAACTCTGTTGTCACCTTTTTTTAAAAATGGGACATATGATAGCCTCTTTAAAACAATCAGGTATACAAGCGCTGTCATATGCTTTGTTTAAGGCTTTAGTTAGATTTTCTACGAAAAGAAAGGTGCTGAATTTGTAAAACTCTTTGGGTATTCCATTTGTACCCGGAGACTTATTATTTTGGAGTTCATTTAACACTTTTTGTACTTCTAAACATGAAAATGGGGCATCCAAGTCTTCGTTCTGGATATAAGGTTTAGCAAATTGGAACGATGAAGAGAAACCATCATCCGTTAACCTCTTAAAGTGTTGCACTAAGTTATCCAATTCAAGTGGTGCCACAGTTTGTTTCCTTGTTTATTTGTTGATTTCCCGAACAGTTTTCCAGAACTCTCCTGTATTTCTGCAGCTTGCAAGGTCTCGAGCGATGTTTGCAGAATATATTTGTCTTTTCTTCTTTAGAACTTCTTTGTAGTATTTGTTCAAAACAAGATATTGTTTTTTAAAGAAATAGTTATCTGGAAATCTTCTAAACAATCTTAACCAGGCAAATGATTTTCTGCGGGCATCCAAACAGTCTTTGTCGAACCATTTTTCCCGATATTACATTGTGGTATTGGTATTTGATGGCCAACATTTTGCTGGTATCGAGTTTTTAAATATTTCATCAAGTTCCTCTAAATTGGGTTCCACAGAATTTCTTGCTTGTACCAGGAGTGCATTATTTAAACCTTCTGCATAACTATCCGCAAATGCATTTTTCCACTTGAATTTTAGCCGTGTGGGTGGCGCTTCTGGTTGCCTTTGATTCTTGTTGGAATTAAATGTCATTTGTATCGGAAGGTGATCGGAATGTATTGCAGTTAGAATTTCGAATTCGTCCATCATGTTGTTCCATTCACCCGACACCATTGCATAATCAATCACTGAGTTTCCTTGCGATCCTATAAACGTTAAATCTCCTAATTTATCACCATCCTAATTTAGCTCCATTGCATATGCTAAGTCCAAAGGAGTTACATAAGTCCACAACTCTCCTTCCTTCCCTATTGATTAACACATCTCTCGAACAACGACTCCTATCCATTAGCGTACTCTCGCTTTCTAGAACGCCTGTTCGCGCATTGAAATCTCCAATCATTAAAATGTTGGATAAGTTACTGCTAAATAAATTGTCTTCCAACTTCATAAAATCGTTTTCAAAGTTACTACAGTGTCGATCCATCTTTATTCCCACTGAAATCAAGTCTCCTGTTTGCTTATAAGAGCAGTTGATGCTTTTAAGATTATGCTTGTACCCTATGAGTATACCTCCACTAGCACGACCCTTCCTATTTATTTTAGTTGCTGGTATCCACCTTAAGTTGTATTCACCGAAATTTAGTTCAAATTTTTTACAATGTTCCATAGTTACATGACGTGTTTCAATTAATATTATTATTTCATACTGATTAACAAAATTTATTAAATCTATTACTTCTAATTTATTACTTAAACCTCCAATATTATAACTAACAATTCAAATTTTTGTGAATTCATAATTCTGACAGACGGCTTTAACCTTATTATTATTTTTAACATTAGAATTAGAATGTGCTAAAGTTTTAACACTTGAATGCGAAGCTCCACTTTGCTCAACTCCGTTTTCTCCCAGTGTAGTAGATTTCGACGTTGATGACCCGCAGCTATCTTCGTCTGACATATTTCGTTGGTTATTGACAGCTCGTGTGTTTTGGTTTTGATTGTTATGAACAATCTGTAAAAAAAGATATTTTCGAAGAAATGTTCATCCAAATTATGTTTGTACAATACATTTTTTATTAGATCTTTCTTATCCGTGAAAAACTTTCGCTGGCCATCATTCCATTGAAAAACTGCATCTTCAACTCGCAATTTATCATCGCGCAGGGACATTTTTAATCGTGGTTGTTTGTCTTGAATATGCTTGCGCAATTGCAAAAGCTTGCTGCGTTTTTGTCGAATTTTAAGTGGGTAGTCTCGGCTAATTGAGATGTTCCGTTGATTTTTCTTTTATTATGGTTCATCTAGTAGAGATTTCCGTCAATGCAAATTTATGTTATGTTAAATATGAAGGTATATGACGTTATGTGAAATGTGAACAGTTTTGAATTAGAAACTTAAATTTTATAGATTTAATACATACATTTCAATTTTTCAAAATTCTCACTCAATCTGTAGCACTTTAGACAATAATTTCTTTAAAAATATACTTTTAAACTTTAATTGTTTATATTTTAAAACACTTTATTTACAAGAGGAATACAGAAGTTCAACTTTATGTTGTGAAAGAGTTGTCAACCGTACTAACTATATTATGGATATATCGGTTGAGATTTTCATCCTGAGAAAGATCGACAGGCAGTGATCCCGAAGGTCCAGAAGGAGAGAGGAGGTCACCGTCGCCGTCACCCTCATTCTCATTCGCGTTACCTACTGGGTTATTTTGCGAGGCGTTATGCTCCTCGTCTTCTAAATTGATCTTTCTGTTATTTCGAGTTGAGTGTGGATGTTTAGGAGGCATTTTTTTTTCTTAAACTTCTTTTATTTAAATAACTTATTATCGGTAGATCTACAGGCAAAATTATTTGATATAGGTTGTTTAACTTCGGATAAAATTATTGAAATCTAATGAAATAAAGAGGCTCAAAAAATACTAAAATCATTAAAAGTGTGCTTAGAGGTAAAAACTCTGAAGGAAATCTCGACGACGAGAAAAAAAAATGAGTTTGGTGACTTCTAATGCCTTGGTAGTTAGTGAATGATTTTACTGTATAAGCGCTGCAACAAAATATGTGAACAACATGCTTATCTACATTGGACGCTTAAAAAAAACTAAAGTCACATCACTACAAGAATATTATAAGTTTGGATATGAACTTGTGAAATAGTTAGCGTTTTAATTTGTTGTGTTTATGTGGGGCAATTAATGCTTGTATCGTAAAAACAAAGTATGTCAAATATATACATTATCCGAAACATAACTCGGGCGCTACAGTCGGAGACGTGGTCTTCTCGAACCGATATCCCCCGGTCGTTCGAAGAAATCCTCCAAGCCAAAAAGCTGAACTAAACTAAGAAACTTATTTTAATTGCGATGCTATTCTGAAAGGGTTGTAAAATTTACATAAATTTGAGCTCACTGACTTATTTAAACAAAGTTCCGATTCTTCTATCAGTACATCAAGAATAACTCTGATCGAAGTTCTGTTTTATAAACTATACTCCTGGACATTACTTTCTCTTGGGTTAAAACAAAATTTCTCAAATAAAAAAAAGAAAAATTCTAAACTGTTTAAAGTTAGAACAAGAAAACTATATTTAAGCTAACGAAAACGTTTAAATTGCGACAACATTCTCGCCCCACGTTGGGCGCCACCTGTGTAACGGATATGCTGTTCCTACACCACGAATGTGCGATGTCCTGCATCTTCACTGATTCCTTTGAACCACAGGATTCCCAAAGATCCCAGTGAACGTGACGTAGGTTGTCCAGTCGGTCGAGTGCTGGTAGGCATGCTAGCATCCGCCAATAGGCTAACTCGTCGGAGGGATGGGTTCTTGCAAACGCCACTGGACTGCCGTACCTTTATAAACATGCCTATACTAAAAAAAAAAACGATAAAAATTCTGCACTAAATTTAATCACCAAAAACAAATTTATTGGAACTATAAGGTGGTGTTAATTCCTGAGTGTAACCCTCGCACTCTTTACTACGCGAAGTAGAAACTCCGTGGCTACCGCACCACTCATAATATCATTGCGGTAACCGCTAACGCAAAGTCTGTCATAAATTATGTAAGACTCATCTCCTCGCCGCCGAAATGATCCATCAGAATTTCACCCTACTAAGCACTCTTAACTATTTTAAACAACTAACATAATGAATGTCAAAAATTCTGGGAAATACTTTAGTACGTCTAGCATCGTTACTTTATTCATTATAAAACTTGTAAAAAATATATAACATTATTTCAATATGGTATATGTTTGTTTAATGTACTCATTACTCAATTTAATATGTAACTCAAAAAAAAGGAAAAGAAAATAGACTTAATAATATTATTATTTCATACTGATAACAAAATTTATAAAATCTATTACTTCTAATTTATTACTTAAACCTCCAATATTATAACTTAAAATTCTAATTTTTGTGAATTCATAATTCTGACAGACGGCTTTAACCTTATTATTATTTTTAACATTAGAATTAGAATGTGCTAAAGTTTTAACACTTGAATGCGAAGCTCCACTTTGCTCTACTCCGTTTTCTCCCATTGTAGTAGATTTCGACGTTGATGACCCGCAGCTATCTTCGTCTGACATATTTCGTTGGTTATTGACAGCTCGTGTGTTTTGGTTTTGATTGTTATGAACAATCTGTAAAAAGATATTTTCGAAGAAATGTTCATCCGACTAATGAAGACCTATTCTTATCATTTTTTTGTGTTGCTGGGTAAATTTCAGGAGATGTTTCGTTGATTTTTCTTTTATTTTGGTTCATCTAGTAGAGATTTCCGTTAATGCAAATTTATGTTATGTTAAATATGAAGGTATATGACGTTATGTGAAATGTGAACAGTTTTGAATTAGAAACTTAAATTTTAAAGATTTAATACATACATTTCAATTTTTCAAAATTCTCACTCAATCTGTAGCACTTTAGACAATAATTTCTTTGAAAATATACTTTTAAACTTTAATTGTTTATACTTTAAAACACTTTATTTACAAGAGGAATACAGAAGTTCAACTTAATGTTGTGACAGAGTTGTCAACCGTACTAACTATATTATGGATATATCGCTTGAGATTTTCATTCTGAGAAAGATCGACAGGCAGTGATCCCGAAGGTCCAGAAGGAGAGAAGTGGTCACCGCCGCGCCGCCGTCACCCTCATTCTCATTCGCGTTACCTACTGGGTTATTTTGCGAGGCGTTATGCTCCTCGTCTTCTAAATTGATTTTTCTGTTATTTGGAGTTGAGTGTGGATGTTTAGGAGGCATTTATTTTCTTAAACTTCTTTTATTTAAATAACTAATAATCGGTAAGAATCTACAGGCAAAATTATTTGATATAGGTTGTTTAACTTCGGATAAAATTATTGAAATCTAATGAAATAAAGAGGCTCAAAAAATACTAAAATCATTAAAAGTGTGCTTAGAGGTTAAAACTCTGAAAGAAATCTCGACGACGAGAAAAAAAATGAGTTTGGTGACTTCTAATACCTTGGTAGTTAGTGAATGATTTTATTGTATAAGCGCTGCAACAAGATATGCGAACAACATGCTTATCTACATTGGACGCTTAACTTATAAAAAAAACTAAAGACACATCACTACAAGAATATTATAAGTTTGGATATGAACTTGTGAAATAGTTAGCGTTTTAATTTGTTGTGTTTATGTGGGGCAATTAATGCTTGTATCGTAAAAAAAAAGTATGTCGAATATATACATTAGCCGAAACATAACTCGAGCGCTACAGTCGGAGACGTGGTCTTCTCGAACCGATATCCCCCGGTCGTCCGAAGAAATCCTCCAAGCCAAAAAGCTGAACTAAAGTAAGAAACTTATTTTAATTGCAATGCTTTTCTGAAAAGGTTGTCAAATTTACATAAATTTCAGGTCACTGACTTATTAAAACAAAGTTCCGATTCTTCTATCAGTACATCAAGAATAACTCTGATCGAAGTTCTGTTTTATAAACTATACTCCTGGACATTACTTTCTCTTGGGTTAAAACGAAATTTCTCAAATAAAAAAAAGAAAAATTCTAAGCTGTTTAAAGTTAGAATAAGAAAACTATATTTAAGCTTACGAAAACGTATAAATTGCGACAACATTCTCGCCCCACGTTGGGCGCCACCTGTGTAATGCATATTCTGTTCCTACACCACGAATGTGCGATGTCCTGCATCTTCACTGATTCCTTTGAACCACAGGATTCCCAAAGATCCCAGTGAACGTGACGTAGGTTGTCCAGTCGGTCGAGTGCTGGTAGGCATGCTAGCAACCGCCAATAGGCTAACTCGTTGGAGGGATGGGTTCTTGCAAACGCCACTGGACTGCCGTACCTTTATAAACATGCCTATACTAAAAAAAAACGATAAAAATTCTGCACTAAATTTAATCACCAAAAACAAATTTATTGGAACTATAAGGTGGTGTTAATTCCTGAGTGTAACCCTCCCACTCTTTACTACGCGAAGTAGAAACTCCGTGGCTACTGCAACACTCATAATATCATTGCGGTAACCGCTAACGCAAAGTCTGACATAAATTACGTAAGACTCATCTCCTCGCCGCCGAAATGATCCATCAGAATTTCACCCTACTAAGCACTCTTAACTATTTTGAACAACTAACATAATGAATGTCAAAAATTCTGGGAAATACTTTAGTACGTCTAGCATCGTTACTTTATTCATTATAAAACTTGTCAAAAATATATAACATTATTTCAATATGGTATATTTTTGTTTAATATACTCATTACTCAATTTAATATGTAACTCAAAAAAAAGAAAAAGAAAATAGACTTTGTATAGCTAAGCAAAAAAAATAATAATAACAAGACCTAGTTTATAAGGAGATAAAAAAAAGGAAAGTCAATGAACCCCAGAATTTAAATGCAAAGAGTTCATAAACCAGGCGTCAATTTAATAATATTAGGTAAACATGTGATGCTATTCACATGTATTATCGAAGTCACTCAATAAAAAAAAACATAAAATCTTCGGATTAGCATTTGGTGTTGATTAAGCTTCGTTTAAAATAAGATCACAATTTTACTCATTTCAGTAAGAATTCAGTAGCTCGTGTCTGCCACTGCTCTGATTCATCCATATGATAATCAGCAGTACAAAAATGTCAAAATATTATAATAAGAACTCACCGAAATCTTTCCTCCAGTTAGGTGGTGCGCACGACTTGTTGGGGGTTATGATCCAAGGGTTTTGAGTTTATTATTAAGAAAAATCTTTATAGGCTTTTTCTCGCTAGAATTATAAATGTTATCATATGCATGCATTGGTGATCAGGAATGAGGTAATAGAGAATACTTTCCTTGAGTGATTACGATATTAGTAAATATAGATAATATTAACTCTAAAAACAATTAAGCCAAATCATATCGATGATCGAATCACTTCGGATCTGGATCTCGGTGGATGATGTTTAGATTTGCGGATAATCCAATTGTGGTGTGATGGACTAACGGGTAGTAAATTAATGTCGACCTTGGATTACGCGTGTTAGGTTTGCGATGGAGGTTTTGAGCAGAGCTTAACTTTCCACGACCTAGCTGACAATCAGTTCCCACTAAATCCGTTATTTTATCTAAAGGATTCACTGACTGGGTCAATGTTGGCCGTTCGAAGGCACCAGTCAAAGGCTGCTTTCGTACTTTCGAATTTAAAGTAAAGATTCTGATAATTCTGTATTAAAGCTTCTGGTGGAGGTAATATAACGGACTCAGATGCCGTTTTCCTATAAATTTTTTACGTTGGGCTATTTACCGAATATTCCTTCCTGTGTTTTGGAGGGTACCACCAAGGTTAGAATATGGAGTGGCTAAGAAACCAATTCCAATGGTAGCTTCCACCACGTTTTAGCGATAGTGTGGTGACCATTCACGTGGTCTTCGTTTTTTTTACCACACTTAAAAATTGACACTTTGAAATAACTAGTTAAAAAAAAAACAAGTTTCTCGTGCGGTATAGACAATGTTGTAATTTTAATTATAAAAAGTTGTCTGCTTGCGTACATTTATTATAATTTGCAAATGCTGATCGTGGAAAATAGCCGCTTAGATCAATTAGCATCGGGCTCAGGTGGATTCCTGGCCAATTTGCAATAAGGTGCACTGACGTACATTTTATTTAAATTGAACTCGGTTTCTTGTAAATATAATTTGTACAAATTATTCCTTTAATTATATATATAATTAGAATGAAAACGTGATTTTCAATATGCCGTAAGCGAAACACAATTCCTAAGCTCAAGTTTTTTGATATCTACGATTCGCACAGGAAGGGTATTGGAGTATAAAAGGACGTACTTGATAGTGTTCAATTGTTAGACTGGCCACACCGCATGAGCTTAAACCATCGGAAAGAAACGGGAATGGAACGATATATCGATATGAATCATTATCGAAACGAATAATTATGAAATGTTCAGTGGCAAAGTTCAATGCTTATTATATTATGAAGACTGAGCTCAGTTCCGATAGTTTTATATTTAGTAGTGACTCATCGTCGGTATTACAAAGTTTTGTAGCACAGATAACTTGATGTGCTTCACGCTTATTCTTAAATCTTTCTCTAAGTTTGAGGGTTCGTTTGGAAGGTGAGTTAAAAATTCGATCACTCACCTTATAATATCGTTTTAATCGTTCATGTAAGGATGGAAGCTTTTTATTGGGGGGGGGGCTACTTTTGCAACCACATCTTGGAATTTGACAGATGGTCTTTTTAAAATCTCTATATTTGAATTTGGTTTACGGTTAAGGTTGAAATCATTAGAAATGGCCGGTGGGTCTTTAAAGTCTGGTAGTTTAGAATACTTTGAAGTATTCGTCAAGTCAGAGTGTATGGCAAAGTCAGGTGAATTTGAAACATCATTTGGATATGAATTTTCTATAATGGGGTTCGGGGTTCGCTAGTGTAGGACAAAACTCCCCGTTTGGATTGCCCCGGTTCCAGTTTCCCGTACACTTTGGGCACTTCGGACACGTTGTGTTTTCTAACCCACAACGAAAACAAAATAAGTTCCTTTGTTCGCTAGGACAATGTTTAAATGAATGACCCTTTGCTTTACAGTTCCAGCAGATATATAAGTTGGGATTTCTTTGCTGTTTGAAAGCCTCAATAGCATCACCATCGTACAATTCTTCAACCTGTTAATCCAAATCATTTACTTTGAGTTTTGAGTTTGTAGTAGTGACTGGAAACGTTTTAGATCGCTAGCTTTCATACTGACTTATTCGTTTCTCAATCGTACGACAGACGTAAACTAATTCTGGCAAAGCTTTTGTAGAGAAAGTTATTAAAAGTTCTCCAGTCCGTCTTTTGACATTTTGTTTAATAAGATCTATCAGTTCTCATGACGATTTAGGTACTTGCAACCGAGAATTCAATTTTAAAATATCTTGATAAAATTCATCGAAGTTTTCTGACTGACCTTGTCGACGAACAAAAATTTTTCTTCAAATTTAAGTGTCTGTATCAAGACTTCGATATGTCTCTAAGAGCGATGACTCTAAATGACGCCAGTTAGCACCAGGATTGGCCTTTAGATAAGTCCAAAACCATACCTGTAAACCACCTGCTACAAAGATGTGGAAATGTAGAAAAATATCTTCCCACGTCACTTTATAGCAAATTTTTAAGCGATTAAGCCGAAAAAGAAAATTATCGACAGACATTTTTTCGTTATAAAGTTTGAGTCCCCATTTCTTAAAATCGATTGGCATAGGCCAATGGGCTTGGCTCGGCACACGAAGGCTTGAATTTGCATGATTAAGATTCAAAGCTTCAAGCTGATTCATAAAACTCTAAAAATTCTCACTAGGAAGAAAATTATTTAGTCCTTCTCGAGTATTTTCAGGTCCTACGCTCGAAGGTCGACAGGGGTTTGGATTTTGAATTTGATTCTGAATAGGATTCTGATTTCGCCTCACATTTAGATTTTGGCTTCGAACATGGTTTGTATTTGGGTTCTGATCATGGTTCTGATTTTGATGGACTTCTTCGGTATCCATACGATTTTGATTTTGAATTGCGCTAGCATTTAGAGTACTGTGCCCTAAGGGCACTTGGATATCCGCAACCTCTCGTAGAGGCGCAGCAATAGCTCTTAGCTCTTCTTGAATTGTCTTTACTATTTGCTGTCGTAGACTTAGTCTTTCAGCTTCATGTCGTGTCTGAAGATCTTCAGTTCTACTCAAACCTATGGAAGTACTAACTATATTATGGATATATCGCTTGAGATTTTCATCCTGAGAAAGATCGACAGGCAGTGATCACGAAGGTCCTGAAGGAGAGAGATCACCCTCATTCTCATTCGCGTTACCTACTGGGTTATTTATATTTTTTTTTTGTAATTCAATTTATTATTTTTACTTCAACTTATAACTACTTAAATGCTAGACAAAAACCTTAAAAACTTCCTTACAGAATAACTTAACTAACTTACTGGCTCCATACGGGTGCTCTAAATTATACTATAGCTATATTTAAAAAATGCCTTTCGCCGTAAAGACTAGTCTAAATTTAAAATTCAATATTACATAAAGCTAAACAAGAAAATTCTTAAAAAACTTATTTTCCATGACATTATTTTTATTTAAAAACTTAAGACTACCCTTTACCTAAATAGAACTAATCTAACCTAAATAAAACTTAAATATACGTAAATATGCGTAAACAACTTAAAACTACTTAAAAATACTTAAAATAACTTAAGACTAGAACAGCCACCAGCAACATTTTTTTTTTGCAGCAGCCTATGCATATGCCCACACGCTTGTAAATATGCATATATTGATATATATGCATATGTAACAGCGCCAAAGGAACATACCCACTGACAAACGATTTTATGGATTTTTTAACATTTTTTTTGTGCCACCGGCACAGTCCTACTTAATCTACCTTAGAAATACGTAGGTCGGCCAAGGCAACAACTTTGACTAACCATCAATATCAAGGTGGTCACCCAACCACCAGTATTTATGAACTTGCTTATCCAAGTCCTTTTTGTCCCGAAGGGGCACAGCTCTACTGAACCGCAGATGCTCTGCTCAATTCCCAGAGCCGACGTCTCGACCATACAGGATTCGCCGATCCACAGTTCTAAGGCCGACGTGGTAGATTAACGGAACCGCCAATCTATCCTGTATCAGCCCCCGACTGTCTAAATAGAGGAATGTCTCGGGCGGGATGAAACCGTTAAGACAAACGCTCTCACTATATTCTTCATTGGGGTAGTAAGCCCCGAAAATAAGTCCATTGGCTGAGGTCATCGCTCTTGAAATGTGACCCCGAATCAGCGTAATTAAAAAGTTATCTATCCTGTTTATATTGGCCCCGTTGTATAAGACCTCGTTGACATAGTAATGTTTGTACTCCGACTCTGGTGTTCTGTATAATCCCAGACAGGACACTGTCTCTCAAACACCCGAATCTTTTCCATTTGAGATGGGGCAACGTTAAACCACACAGGGCACCCATAGGCAATCATTGGCCGGATGAGGGCCATGTAGCAAATCACCTTCACCCTGTTTTCAAGGCGGCTGCTATAAAACAACCGTCTTGTCAGAGCAAACGCTTCCCTAGCTCTGGCCAGAGCAGCATCTTTATGTCGATTGAAATATAGATACTGATCTAGCAGGATACCAAGGTACTTTACTACATCTTTACTCGCCAGTGCATGTCCACTTGGTCCAAAGATCATTAGATTTCTCCAGTTCTTTCTTGTATCCCTAGAAGCCTTAGACAAAGGGGTTCTAAACAGGATAGTTTCTGATTTATGAAAGTTAATTTTTAACTTCTAGTCATCACAATATCGCTGAATCTTGTCGAAGTCACGCTGCAAGAGAATTCTGATGACTTCAACTTTTGGACCCATCCTGTACGCTACAAGGTCATCGGCATACGCAATTGCATGAGTGAGACTACCTATCAGATCGCTGGTGTAAATACTAAAAAGATTCGGCGAGTTCTTATATTAAAAGTTGTGGTAGAAGTTACATTGCCACTTTTGACAACATACTTTCTATCATTGAGCATGTCATGAAGCATAAATAACAGTGGTTTACTTATGCCCAATCTAGTTAGTTTCAGATAAAGACCCTCTAACCATACGGTGTCAAAAGCCTTCTCTAAATCAAACAGAACGGCACCCGTGCATTGATTTTTCGCTTTGTTCCATTGAACATCAGAAACTAACTTAGACGCGGCATAAATAGTGTCATGTCCCGCCTTAAAGCCAAACTGATTGTCTGGAATTCTTGTCCTCAGCCCACTTGAACAGAGCTCTATTGAGAATCTTTTCGAATACCTTACTGATACTTGGAAGAAGACTTATCGACCGAAGATTTGCCGGATTGGAGCTGTCTTTCCCCTTTTTAGGGGAGAGGATGGACCACAGCTGTCTTCCAACTCACTGGATAATATGCATTATTCAATGCGTTGTTGAACAGTGTGGTATAAATGTTTATGGCTTCCTCAGGGAGATGTCGTAAGACAATGTTGGGTATACCATCGACCCCCACAGATTTCTTTTTCTTTAATGTTTAAAAAATTAACTGAAATTCTATCTTCGAAATTAACAATGAACTGGGTCCATTTCGCTCGGCGATGGTGGCATTTTCCAAGTTTTCGTCATTGAACCCGGTAAAACCAGTATTCTCAGATCGCCATTGCGTTATGTTATTTCCAAGATAGAAATTGTGCAGCAAGGCTCTGCAGCAAGGCTGCTGGAAAGCAGCCCCTACAGCTTCTACCTTTTCCTGAGGATCTTTTATCATATAAAAATTATCATCGAAAACGGCATCTTCCGGATCAATTCCCGCAATCTTTAGTACGTCTTCGTTATCTGTTGTCGTCTGGAGTTTAAGACATGGAAGATCGTTTTGATCATTTCTCCTAAATATCTTATTTATTTGGGGAAACATACTAGATTCGCTAGAATTAACAGCCTGAATTCTGTTATCCCAATATAAATTAATAGATAATCTATAGTTTTGTCTAATCAGAACGTTAATGTTTTTGATCGACTACTTCAATGTCCTAATCTCCAGATCACGTGGTCCGTGAAACGTCTGTAAAGAATTTTCAACCTAGTCAGCAGTCCAATTTTCGGTCGGTGTAGTACGTCGATTGTCGCGTTCTTGTATAAACCAGTAGGGTCTTGTTCCTTTTATTTTGGGATTGTTCTGTCCATTGTTCGTTTTATAGTCGTATCCGGAACCCGTCGATCTCAACATTTGTCAGGTTTCTGTCATTTGGTGGAGAGACGTCATCGGAACGTATTTCTCTTGCCAAGGCGTTGGAGAAGCGTGGCCAGCGCGTCTTACTGAAATTGTAAGAGTGCACAGGCACATACTCATCCAACTCCACAAGTTCGCTCGGAAGCTGTATTACGGTGGCAAGTCCGCAGTGATCAGTGTCGTATTCAATTGTTCGTAAACAATTTCTTGTCTGTTGATTTGTTGCGTCAGTTATAACAAGTCGTGAGTCAAGCAGTAAAAGACCCAGAAAACTACCACTTCTCGGAAATGACGGTCTATCTGTAGCCAGAAGGTCGATCCAACACTCAATCACTGTATCGAAAAAGATGGTTCCCTCTAGGATTTTGTATTTGGTTTCCCCAATCTACATGTTTGGTGTTTAAGTCCCCTGCCATGAGATAATAATTTTCATCCAAATTCAGTCTTAAGCATTCGAAAAGTTTTTCGAGCTCTGCGATAAAATTAGCTGGCTGAGGTGCGTCAGGTGTGTACACCGCGAGTGAGTACATTCTTTTCCCCTGCTGGAGAGGAATGCAAACGATGCAGGCTTCTAGCAACCCGAACCTTCGCACTTCACTATTATATATAACTTTATGTTTAATGCCCTTTCGTATGAAGATTGCGACCCCACCCTCTTGAGAGGAGTTGGGCCGATCCCTTCTTACGATATTGTAATTTGTATTAGTCAGTTTGTGTTTCTGATTTAGCTTAGTTTCGCTAGCCATAAACACATCAGGACTTTGGTCTTACAGCAAATGAAAGACGGCTGTACCGTTTTTCCCTTTCCAGACGCCATTTGGGCGTAAGAAATTGCGGGATTGACGGAAGTTGTTGTCTGGCGTACTTCAGGGCGTCTCACCTCAACTGTTTTCTTTTGGGCTTTGTTTTGCTTTATCTCCTGAAACTTCGGACATCCCCCATAGTTTGCGGGGTGCCCGGAGCCTCGGCAGAGCGCACATTTTAACTGGGTCATATCTGTGACCCTATCTTGGCCGAGTTTACACTCCCCTGTTTTGTGGGTATCTCCACATTTAACGCAGACTGGGTCCAAACCACAGTTAACTGCAACGTGTCCAAACCCTTCGCAGTTCATGCATTGAAGCATGTCTTTCTGCTTGTTTAATTTTATCCATCGCAAAACTTGGTAATCCAGGACTGTTATATTCCTTAGACCACTCAATTTGCTTTGGGGAGAGAGTTGAACTAGGAAGAATGGTAACTTCCGTTTCTCCCATCTGGCTTTGACTGTGATAAACGGTCTGACCCCGATAAAATCGAGATCGTCGCTCGCCACTTGACGGAGCAGAGCTAAGAGCGCCTGCGGATCCGTAGAGGATTCGATACCCTTCAGGAGGACTGTTTGAAGCTTGTCTTCCTTTGGGGTGAAACTATAATACTCAGTTTAAGTTTGAGACAGGAGGTCTTTAACTTTTTTGTAGTGCTCTAAAGAAGAGCACTGAATAGAATGCCTGCCTGCGTTTAGCCGCTTAATTATAAAATTGTTGCCTACGACCGACCTACATATTTCAATGGTATCTTTAATTTCCATTTTAAAAGTATCAATAGGTGGCACCTTACCTTTCTTTGCTTGTGGCTGTTGCTGTTGTTGCTGTTGTTGTGACTGCTGCTGTTGTCTCTGCTGTTGTTGCGTCGGCTTCTGTTGAGTCTGCTGCTGTTGTGACTGCTGCGGTTGTTGCTGTTGCGGTTGTTGCTGCTGCTGTTGCTGCTTCTGTGTATGTTGTCGCTGTTGGTGTGGTTGTGGTTGTTTTTGTTGTTTTGCCTGTGGCTGCTGAGGCTGATCCTGTGGTTTCCAAGGCGGTTGCTGTTTGTGAAGCTGTTGTTGTGGCTGCTTCCTTGATTGCTGCTTATGTGGCTGCTTCTGGTCAGCCTCCTGAGGAGGCTGCTGTTGTTGCGAAGCTTGCTCTTGGAGCGCTTGTTGGCGGCTACGCTGCTCAAGAGCAACTATGCGCTCCTTCTCCCGTCTTGTCTCCTGCTTCTTTTTGAGCGCTTCAACTAGCTGTATGAGCGAAGAGATTTGCTCCGTTAAAGCCTCAATTTGCTGGTCATCTTCTTCGTCAGACAGCTCGACTACTTCGCCACTGACGTAATGTCCTTCTCCTTCAACAGACATGTAGGAGAAATCATCAGCATCTTTGTCAGCGGCGTTTTCTTCGCCTGTTAGACTGGCGTCCTGATCGTTTGGATTGTCGGCGGCGATCGCTCCGTCAGCCTCTTCGACGTGCTTCATCCGTTTCAGCTTCATCGTCGCCTTCTTCGTTCTTGTCGTTGTTTTCATTGTTGTCGTCATCGTCGTTGGAGGAGCTATCCAACTGTCTCTGTATTTTGGCCTGAGACGAAGACTTGGCTGAATGCCCGCGCCCTCCTATTTTCTGGGCTGCCTCTACATCTGAGGTACGCTTCTTAACTACCAGATTTGGCTTATATCTGATATAGCGCCTTCTCTTCAATGGGTCTGGTTCTTCGACACATGCCGGTCCTGTGTTTTTGCCCTTGATAGGGCTCGATGTTTTTGCAGTTGCCATGCTGCTGGTTCCGACCTCGGCACGTGCCGATGACGATGTTGTTGTAATTGTCGTTGCTCATTTTCATTTTAATTCATTTTTTATTTTTTTATTTTCTTATATCTATCTTAATGCTAGACAAAAAATCTTAAAGAACTAGCTTACATATTAACTTAACTAACTTACTGGCCCCTTACGGGAGCTCTAAATTATACTATAACTAGCTATATTTAAAAAATGCCTTTCGGCGTAAAGACTATTTTAAATTTAAAATTCAATATAACTTAAAGCTAAACAAGAAAATTCTTTAAAAACTTGTTTTCCATGACATTATTTTAATTTTTATTTAAGAACTTAAAACTACCCTTTACCTAAATAAAACTAAATTAACCTAAATTAAACTAAAATATACGTAAATATACGAAGCTACCTTCAAACTACTTAAAAATACTTAAAATAACTTAAGACTAGAACAGCCACCAGGAGCATTTTTTTTTCGAAGCAGCCTATGCATATGCCCACACGCTTATAAATATGCATATATTGACATCCACAGTTCAACGGCCAACGTGGTAGATTAACGGAACCGCTAATCTATCCTATATTAACCCCCGACTATCTAAATAGAGGAAAGTCTCGGGCGGGATGAAACCGTTAAGACAAACGCTCTCACTATATTCTTCATTGGGGTAATAAGCCCCGAAAATAAGTCCATTGGATGAGGTCATCGCCCTTGCAACGTGACCCAGAACCAGCTTAATTAAAAAGTTATCTATCCTGTTTGTATTGGCCCCGTTGTATAAGACCTCGTTGGCATAATAATGTTTGTACTCCGACTCTGGTGTTCTGTGTAATCCAAGACAGGTCCTAAGACACTGCCTCTCAAACACCCGAATCTTTTCCATTTGAGATGGGGCAACGTTAAACCACACAGGGCACCCATAGGCAATCATCGGCCGGATGAGGGCCATGTAGCAAATCACCTTTACCCTGTTTTCAAGGCGGCTGCTATAAAACAACCGTCTTGTCAGAACAAACGCTCCCCTAGCTATGGCCAGAGCAGCATCTATATGTCGATTGAAATATAGATACTGATCTAGCCAGATACCAAGGTACTTTACTACATCTTTACTCGCCAGTGCATGTCCACTTGGTCCAACGATCACTAGATTTCTCCAGTTCTTTCTTGTATCCCTAGAAGCCTTAGAGAAAGGGGTTCTAAACAGGATAGTTTCTGATTTATGAAAGTTAATTTTTAACTTCTAGTCATCACAATATCGCTGAATCTTGTCGAAGTCACGCTGCAAGAGAATTCTGATGACTTCAACTTTTGGACCCATCCTATACGCTTCAAGGTCATCGGCATACGCAATCGCATGAGTAAGACAACCTATCAGATCGCTGGTGTAAATACTAAAAAGAATCGGCGAGTTCACAGCTCCCTGCTGTAGACCGTTTTTAATATTCAAAGTTGTGATAGAAGTTACATTGCCACTTTTGACAACAAACTTTCTATCATTGAGCATGTCATGAAGCATATATAACAGTGGTTTACTTATGCCAAGTCTAGTTAGCTTCAGATAAAGACCCTCTAACCATACGGTGTCGAAAGCCTTCTCTAAATCAACAAGAACGGCACCCGTGCATTGATTTTTCGCTTTGTTCCATTGAACATCAGAAACTAACTAAGACGCGGCATGAATAGTGTCATGTCCCGCCTTAAAGCCAAACTGATTGTCTGGAATAATATTCTTCTCCTAAGCCCACTTGAACAGATCTCTATTGAGAATCTTTTCGAATACCTTACTGATACTTGGAAGAAGACTTATCGACCGAAGATTTGCCGGATTGGAGCTGTCCTTTCCCTTTTTAGGGAGAGGATGGACCACAGCTGTTTTCCAACTCACTGGATAATATGCATTATTCAATGCGTTGTTGAACAGTGTGGTATAAATGTCTATTGCTTCCTCAGGGAGATGTCGTAAGACAATGTTGGGTATGCCATCGACCCCCGCAGATTTCTTTTTCTTTAATGTTTGAAAAACTAACTGAAGATCTATCTTCGAAACTAACAATGAACTGGGTACATTTCGCTCGGCGATGGTGGCGTTTGCCAAGTTTTCGTCATTGAACCCGGTGAAACCAGTATTCTCAGATCGCCATTTCGTTATGTTATTTCTAAGATAGAAATTGTGCAGCAAGGCTCTGTTCTCCAGGTCATGATTCGGACGAATGCTAGCATTCACCTTATACACTTGCTGGAAAGCAGCCCCTACAGCTTCTACCTTTTCCTGAGGATCCTCTATGATATACAAATTATCATCGAAAACGGCTTCTTCCGGATCAATTCCCGCAATTGTTAGTACGTCTTCGTTATCTGTTGTCCTCTGGAGTTTACGACATGGAAGATCGTTTTGATCATTTCTCCTAAATATCTTATTTATTTGGGGAAACATACTAGGGTCGCTAGAATTAACAGCCCGAATTCTGTTATCCCAATATAAATTAATAGATAATCTATAGTTTTGTCTAATCAGAACGTTAATGTTTTTGATCGACGACTTCAATGTCCTAATCTCCAGATCACGTGTGTCCGTGAAACGTCTGTAAAGAAGTTTCAACCTAGTCAGCAGTCCACTTTTTTGTCGGTGTAGTGCGTCGATTGTCGCGTTCTTGTATAAACCAGTAGGGTCTTGTTTCTTTTATTTTGGGATTGTTCTGTCCATTATTCGTTTTATAGTCGTATCCATTTGAGTCAGGAACCCGTCGATCTCAACATTTGTCAGGTTTCTGTCATTTGGTGGAGAAATGTCATCGGAACGTATTTCTCTTGCCAAGGCGTTGGAGAAGCGTGGCCAGCGCGTCTTACTGAAATTGTAAGAGTGCACAGGCACATACTCATCCAACTCCACAAGGTCGCTCGGAAGCTGTATTACGGTGGCAAGTCCGCAGTGATCACTGTCGTATTCAATTGTTCGTAAACAATTTCTTGTCTGTTGATTTGTTGCGTCAGTTATAACAAGTCGTGAGTCAAGCAGTAAAAGATCCAGAAAACTACCAATTCTCGGAAATGACTGTATCGAAAAAGATGGTTCCCTTTAGGATTTTGTATTTGGTTTCCCCAATCTACATGTTTGGTGTTTAAGTCCCCTGCCATGAGATAATAATTCTCATCCAAGTTCAGTCTTAAGCATTCGAAAAGTTTTTCGAGCTCTGCGATAAAATTAGCTGGCTGAGGTGCGTCAGGTGCGTACACCGCGATTGCGTACATACTTTTCCCCTGCTGGAGAGGAATGCAAACGATGCAGGCTTCTAGCAACTCGAACCTTCGCACTTCACTATTATATATAACTTTATGTTTAATGCCCTTGAGAGGAGTTGGGCCGATCCCTTTTACGATATTGTAATTTGTATTAGTCAGTTTGTGTTTCTGATTTAGCTTAGTTTCGCTAGCTATAAACACATCAGGACTTTGGTCTTACAGCAAATGAAAGAGATTTGCTCTACGTTCGGTCCTAATCAGCGAATTTACATTCACAGCTAGGATCTTAAAGGGTCACTCTGGCAGCGCGCCTTTAACCATTTCGCGTTGCCGGCAGAATAGAGTAGAGGTAATCCACCCTAGCCGCCTGTTCCCTGATCTGTTTTTGCACGTCGGTTAACTGACCATGAATGGTCGTTAACACCTGCATCAGATCTGTCTCTGGCACAGGAGCCGTAGGCACTTGGACCTGTTTGGCTACCTGTGGTTGAGGCTGTACCGTTTTTCCCTTTCCAGACGCCATTTGGGCGTAAGAAATTGCGGGATTGGCGGAAGTTGTTGTCTGGCGTACTTCAGGGCGTCTCACCTCAACTGTTTTCTTTTGGGCTTTGTTTTGCTTTATCTCCTGAAACTTCGGACATCCCCCATAATTTGCGGGGTGCCCGGAGCCTCGGCAGAGCGCACTTTTTAACTGGGTCATATCTGTGACCCTATCTTGGCCGAGTTAACACTCCCCTGTTTTGTGGGTATCTCCACATTTAACGCAGACTGGGTCCAAACCACAGTTAACTGCAACGTGTCCAAACCCTTGGCAGTTCATGCATTGAAGCATGTCTTTCTGCTTGTTTAATTTTTCCCATCGCACAACTTGGTAATCCAGGACTGTTATATTCCTTAGCAGTGTACGTCCAGCTCCCTTAGAGTAAAGACCACCTTAAGTTTCACAGTACGGTATTATATCGACAAACAGTAAAACAAATTCTATTTTAAACACAGTTATCACTAAACTATCAGCTTTAATTTTCTGTGAGTAGATTATTAAATAAGTTATATAAGGTTTACATCCTAACCATGGCAACCGACCCCGGTGGGGGCTCCCGCCACAACTTTTGGGACTCACTTGATCCCGATCCTATTAGTCCGCGAAGAAAAAAACCAAATGTGTATAATTACAATGACTTTCCCACCATAAAACACCACGACAAATCCATCAAAAAAGAATGTCCGAAATTTTTAGTAATAAAAAATAAAGATTCAGCTAGGCCACTTAACGAACTTAATATTTTCCTAGTCACAAAAGCAATCTCTGGCCTTATAAGTGACCCACTTAACGTTAAATTTACGGCTGACGGTAATATTCTCATGTTGACTAAAACCACACAGCAAGCAAATATACTTTTGAGAAAAAAAAAATCTATCAAACCTATGCGAAATCGAAGTTTCTCTACATCCAACACTTAACACGTCATCTGGTGTTGTATTTTCCCCCGAATTGAAAAACCTCTCTGAGAAAGATATAATCGAAGGTCTCGCGGATCAACAAGTAACAGAATGTAAAAAGATAACGAAATTTGTTGACGGCAAAACAACCAACACTCCACTTTACATCTTGTCCTTTAATCCTTACGAACTCCCTACCGAAATAAAAATAGGTTTTCTAAAAACAAAGGTTGAGCCATATATCCCCAAGCCAATGCAATGTAAAAATTGCTTCATATTCGGACACACAAAAAAACACTGTAGATCAGAACAACAAACATGTGACGTCTGCAGCATCACCGCACATGACCCCGAACCATGCAAACAGGTTCTATGTGTCAATTGCAAGCATGAGCACACCGCCACCAACAAGAATTGTCCCGCAAACATAAAGAGAACAAAAATATTAGAAATTAAAATTGCAAAAAAAATTACATATCAAGCAGCCAGCAAGCACATACAAGAGAACCCCATCCTTTACCCCGAACCACCAGCAGCAAGTGTACCAAAAAAGACTCTCTCTGAGGTAATTGAACAAAAAAAAAATAGACGCGCTCTTCGAAATAAAAATCAGTCCACATTAATTGAAAACGACTCTCAAATGGACACAAGCGAAAACTCCAACACACACACATACTAAAGAAAATAAAAGCTCCACAACCTCAAATACCGACAAAGAACACCCAAACACTCTTCAAAACAAATTATTAGACAAAAATATGAAAACACAAATAAACCCAACAATTATTAATAACAATCAAGATCAACACTTTAATCGATACATTAACCTCAAACGAATACTCCAATAAAACTTAACAAAAAATAATTTCACACTCATTTAGTTTATTCTTAATAAGCTAATTGAGTGTCATATCTCTACTTTACTGTAATAATGGAACTTAAAATTCTTCAATGGAATTTACAAGGGTACCAAAACAACTATGTAGACCTCCAATTAATCGTAAATAATACCGTTCCCGGGATTATTGCATTACAAGAAACACACTGTCCTTCCGGTTTCACCCCGCAATGCGCTAAATCAATTCAACCTTATTTTTAAAACCACAAAACCATTACATCAATGAAAAATGGCGTTGCTCTGTTAATTAGTAAAGACATTCCACATAAAATCATAAAATTAAATACAAATCTACTAGTAGTAGCTGCGGAAATACAACTAGAAAAAAAATTTACAATAATAAACACATATTTACATGACAAGGACACCGTAACTTCACAAATTTTGTTCGATCTAATAAAGAATATATCCGGCGAGTTAATCATCCTATGTGATTTCAACGCGTGGAACCCACTCTGGGGCTCTTCAAAACATAATACCAGAGGTAAAGAGGTGGAACACTTTGTAGTCAATGCTGACAATACTCTACTTAATGACGGATCACCAACTCGCTTTTCAACCCACGGGACGCTGACGCACATTGACCTTACCCTTTGCACTCCACACCTCTCATCCTGCTGTGATTGGTACACATTAAAGGAAACCTTTAGTAGTGACCATTTTCCAATCATAATCGATATTCAACACCTACACAAAGCGAAAAACAATAATTTTACACCAAAATTTAAGCTTAAATATGCTAACTGGGTCAAGTTCCAAACAATAGCCGATCAGCAGCTAGAACATCAATAAAGAAACTGCTAATTTTCATAAGGCGATTCGTCGTGCAGCCAATATTGCTATTCCTCAGACAAAACCTAATAGTAAAAAAAACGTTTTTTGGTGGAATAACAAATTAAAATTGATCCGGGATAGTAAACAAAATGCATTCCACAAGCTTCAACAACACCCTACAAATGACAATCTTATAAAGTATAAAAAACTGCGTGCCCGCTTCAAACTTATGTGTAAAAACTCTAAAACAAAAGCTTTTGAAAATCTAACAACAGATATCAACCCGTCAACACCAACACAAACAATTTGGAAAAATATAAGATACATTTCAAGCCCTTATTGTCGCAAAACTATCAATGTAATAGAAACGAATACTGGACCCATTTCGGACTCAAAACACATATCTGAACTTTTTGCTCAATCCTGGTCAAATTACTCAAAGGATACAAACTACCAACCACGATTTATTCAGGAGAAACACGAATTGGAAACTATTATTCAAGATCTTCTAACCCCTTGCAGTAGCGCAAAGAAAATCAAAATGCCGATCACCCTATCTGAATTAAACTTCACAGCAAAATCCTTGAAAGGGTCAACCCCATCTCATGATAGAATATCATACCCTATGATTACGCAACTTTCACATGGAGCTAAAAATCGTTTGTGCGATTTATATATTAATTTTTTTTTATCTGGCATCCATCCACAACAATGGAAAACAGCAAACATTATACCAATCTTAAAACCTAAAAAAGATAGTAACAAAATAGAAAGCTACCGCCCTATATCTCTATTACCTCAGTCATCGACTAGTCTTCAAGCCGATAACATCGTTTGCGATCGCTTAGCTTCTCTCGTAATAGTTCGGTATTGTTTTCTCATTCCGACTTAAACCTTTTCCCTCTCCTTTTTTTCATTAAATTCTATTTACCGTGGTTATAGTGCAAAAAAAAAAAAAAAAGTAAATTCAATCAGTGAAAATCTATTTTAATATGGCCGATAGGCCAAACGTGCTCTCGGGCAATCGGTTTGATGCGTTCAAGTATCAATCCGACCCGCCAAAGAAAAAAAAGAAAAAAAACACTTACTCCCCTGTTGAATCTATTTTTGATCTTCCGTCCCAACTAAACTCTCCAAACCCCAAATTCATATTAATATCTCCCAGCGACCCAGAAAAACCCCTTTCATCTATAAGTATATTCCTTTTGAAAAAAGCCATAGATGCTATAAGCACCTCCTACGATTACATAACCCAGCTTCGCGATGGAAATCTTTTAATCCTAGTGAAATCTTTGCGCATAGCAAACCTATTCCTAAACAAAACTTCCCTCTCAAACCTTTGCCCAATAACCGTTTCCCTTCATAATCAGCTAAACTCATCAAAAGGTACCGTATATGCATCATGCTTAAAAAATGTTTCAGAAAAAGAAATTATTGAGGAGATGAAAGATCAAGGAGTCATAGATGTGTTCAAATTTAAAAAAACGGAGAACAAAACACAAATACCAACTGGACTCATTCTCTTCACATTTGACCTCTTCCGCCCTCCTACTTCTGTTAATGTTGGTTGGCTCGACTTAAAGGTGGAGGAATATTATCCGAACCCTATGCGTTGTAAGAATTGCCAGATTCTTGGCCACACCGCCAAAAGATGTACCCGCAGTCAATCATGTGAAAACTGTAATCTTCCACCCCATTCCCCCGAAAACTGCACACGCACTTCATGCGCTAACTGTTCGGAAGAACACCCTGCTTCCTCTAGACAATGTAAACGGTACATTCAAGCCAAAGAAACGCTTAAGATCAAAACCATAAAAAAATGCAGCATGGCAGAAGCTAAAAAAATGTATAGTGAACAATGCCCAACTCTCCCATCTCCTTCATTCTCTTATTCTTCTGTTGTAAAAAACGCAACTCAATCATTACAATCAACAACTCCTAACATGCCTGAAAAAAATATTACCCCAATACCTTTCTCCATAAATGACAATAATTCATTGTGTAATTCAAAAAAACCTAACAAGACTTCCTCTCTATTTAATTCTTCTCCAAGCGTCACTCCCCCTGCTGTTCCCCACCGCACCAAATCTAATGAAATACCAACAAACTCATCTCTCTCAAACAATACCAATTTAAGACCAACAACATCAAACGTTAAATCAAATACAAACAATAATACTTCTAACTTAATAAGTTATGCTTCTCACTCAAACTTACATGATACCACAACTGACTCAAACCTACATGATACTACAATCACTCAATATATTTCTTTCAACTTAGCCAAAGGCAACAACAATGAAAATATAAATGAAAACACAACAACAAAAGATCTGCTTTCATCTAGTAGCCCAATTCCAATGTCTACTGATGAAAACCTAAATATGCATTACGAAAATACCTCCGATAATATTGAAGATGACGACATTTAAACATAAAATAGGAATTCCTAATAAAGACTCCGTCGCTCCGTTGTTGAAACTCCCAAATTCCACCCCGAATTTGGCTGATTCAACGTCGGTGCGACGGAGTCAATCAAAACAAACGTCAAGCTTACCATCTTCAGATTTTTCGCAGTATAGCTCTTTCTATACTGCACAAAAGTCCTCTCATACTTCTAAATCTATCGTTAAGATTCTTCAATGGAATCTTAATGGATATTTAAACAATTATCATGAACTCGAGCTCTTAATAAAAGAACACAAGCCGGCAATAATTTGCCTTCAAGAAACTCACGTTCTTAACAACTCTCATGTAAAAGCCCCAAAACAATATGAAGCATATTTCCATAACTTAAACACAATAACAACTGCAAAACAAGGTACAGGTCTGCTGATCCACAAATCGATTCCGCATAAGATTATCCAAATTGACTCCAATATTTCAATAATTGCTATAGAAATTCAACTTAAAATTAAACTTACCGTCATATCGCTTTACATTCATCCAACACAACCCTTTTCTTCTTCTGATTTGGAATCTATATTTAGATCAGTAACCTCTCCAGTCATTATTTCAGGAGATTTTAACTCATGGAGCCCTCTTTGGGGCTCTCCTACAGTAAATGCTAGAGGCAAAGAAGTAGAAACTTTCTTAGCTAACTCCGATCTATCTCTATTAAACGACGGTAGTCCTACCCATTTTTCTACTCATAAGACCTTCACCCACGTAGATCTCACCTTTACCTCTCCCCGATTGCTACCATCGACAAGCTGGAATAGAAATGAGTTTCTTCACGGAAGCGACCACTTTCCTATTATAATAACAATCTGTTTTGGAAACCATAATTATCCTTCCACCCCAACTCCAAAGTACCAAACTAATCGTGCAGACTGGATTCTATTTCAATCAAAAGCTCTAGAATATATAAATGAGAGCCCTCTTTCCTCTAACATAAATCAAGAAGCAGCTAGATTAAGCAAATGTTTTCGATACGCAGCAAATATGTCCATTCCGCAATCAAAACCAATCCCATTAAAAACTATTGTCCCATGGTGGAACCATGAAATTGCCACTCTACGACACAATAAACAAAACTTATGGAGAGTGTTCAAAAAGTACCCAACTGACCTTAATCTCATTAAGTATCGGAAAGCCAATGCACAGTTTCGTCGAAAAGCTAAGGATTCCAAACAAAAAAGTTTTCAAACTTTTACTGACAATCTGAACCCCAACACAACATGTAAGAAAATTTGGTCTGATATCAAGACATTAACAGGTATCTACACTCCCTCCTCGATCAAAATAATTAACACAGCCTCTGAAACTATCACAGATTCAAATAAAATTGCTGAATATTTTGCGGAAGAGTGGTCAGCCTACTCAAGTGACTCTAATTTTTCCCACCAGTTCTGTGAGTTCAAAAATGTATCGTTAGCCAGAAATGATATTTCTTTCGAACCATCAAAATCGGCAAAACTTATCGAATTACCCTTTAACATTGTAGAATTTGAAAGCTCTCTGAGTTCTACCAAAGGAAAATCTCCCGGTTACGATCGTGTATCCTATCCGATGCTAAAGAACTCACCCATTCAGGTGAAGAAGCGAATATTGTCTCTTTTTAACAATATTTTCGACCACGGTATAATACCTCAAACATGGAAAACTGCTATCATCGTACCGATACCTAAACCAAAAAAACTGCTGACAGACACCAACGGTTACAGACCTATTTCTTTGCTACCTTGTATTAGCAAACTTTTGGAAAAAATGGTTTCCAAGAGATTGCTATGGTATATTGAAAGACAGAATTACATTAATCCAAATCAGGTTGCTTTCAAACATGGCCGCAGCACTTTAGACGCACTGTTACATATTGATGAGTTCACCGCATCAGCACTTTCTTGCAAAAATCATCTATCTATACTATCTTTAGATTTTGAGAAGGCTTTTGAGCGGATAGGCATCCATGTAGTGCTAAACAAACTAATCAAATGGAACATCGGTCCCAAAATTTACAATTTTATAAAATCCTTTCTCTCGAACAGAAAGTTCAGATCGAAAGTTAACCACTCATTTTCAAACATTCACAACCTAAATAACGGAATTCCTCAAGGATCACCACTTTCGGTCGTCCTCTTTATTATTGCGTATGACGATTTAAGTGAAATTATCACAAGATTTAAAAAGATTGATCATTCTCTTTACGCAGATGATTTGTATATCTTTTCTAAATGCAATGACATAAACCACACTCGCAGCTTATTTAATGAAGTAATTAATCAAATTAATATTTGGAGTGGACAATCAGGGGCAGTTTTATCTTCACATAAAAACAAACATCTGCATATTTGCAGAAAAATAAACTGTTCTAGTTTCAGTATTAACTTAAATAACATTAATATACAAGACGTTACTTATTTAAATATCTTAGGAGTATTATTTGATATTAAATTTACCTTTAAAAATCATTGTACAGCTTTAAAACATAATCTAGCCTCCAGACTAAATATAGTAAGATATTTATCATCTAAACATAGCTTTGTTCACACAAACACTCTTATCACTATAACTAAACTAATTTTGTTATCAAAGATAGAATACGGATTGGTAATATTTGGAAAGTGCGCAAAATCGAACATCAAACTCCTGCAACCCTCTTACAACGCAGCAGTTAGAACATCTTTAAGGGCCTTTAGAACTACTCCAATAAAAAATCTGATGACTGAAGGAGGTTTCTCAACAATTGAAGAACGACGAGACCTTTTGCTAGCCCAACTTATCCCAAAAATCTGCGGATCATTTCGTTCACCAATTCACAATGACGCTGCCAAAATATTGAAACGGAAAAAGATACCTAAACAACAATCAACTCTGTATAAGTCACTATCTCTTGCAAACCATATCGGAATAATTCCTAATGTTAAAAGTCTAGCCATTGAAAAATATCCCCCTTGGCTCCTACCACAAGACTCTATTAACATCAGCCTGTCTAAACATCCTAAAGATGCTACCGCTAACGAAGTTTACATCCAATCATTTCACCAGCTGTTAAACACTTTTCCTTCAAACGAATGGAATGTATTTTATACTGACGGATCGAAAAACGAAGATGAAGCAGGCATGGCTATTGTAAACAGCAATGGAGTACCTAAATGTGCTGAGAGGTTATCACCAATCTTTAACATATTCTCAATAGAATCCCTCGCCATTCTCAAAGCAACACACTTGGCATTTAAATCGGACAAAAAAACCTTAATTTGTACTGACAGCCTCTCATCACTCAAAGCTTTGAAAAACATCAAACAACTTTCTCCTGTTATTAATAACATCCGTGATAACATAATTACCTTTAGAGACAAGTTAGTGCTAGCATGGGTTCCAGCCCACATTGGAATAAAAGGGAACGAATCCGCCGACTCTGTAGCAAAGGCTATTTCTACGGATTCCAATGTCGAGATTACTCAATACCGACCAGGAAAAAATGAGCTAAAAAGAGTAATAAAAACCCACTGGGAAAATAAGAAAGCAATAGAATGGAATGAATACATCCACCACTACACTTCTATCAACCCAAAGGCCACTCCAATAATTTACCCTACAACTACCAACACGAAGATGAACAGATGCTTCTCAAGACTTCGCCTTGGTCACACAAGATTAACTCATAGTCACCTAATCACTAAAGATGCACCTCCAATATGCCACTTATGTCAAACAAATGAAACTTTTTCTATCAAACACCTTACTTCCGATTGCAGTACAATCAACAAAATTTCTATGTCATTATTCAATCAAAAGCTCATTAAATTACTTGCGGTTCCTTCTGAACCCAACATTAAAAATGTTTACAAAATTTTGGAAATACTGGAACTAGAAAACAAAATTTAACAAAAAACGTCTTTCTCTCATTAATGGGGGGAGGTGGCTGGGGATGTTTGGAATAATGGAACATCCCATGCTTCCGGGCATCTCCCATCACCTCCCCCCATCCTTTTCATACACTATTAATTTTACATTCTTTTTAAACTTAATATGTATATTAAACAAATATTTATGTTATATAATATTCGTAGATATTATGTATAGCAATTTAAAATTATATTATTTCTACCACTGAATAATTGTAAAATCTCAGCGGAAAGCCTAAGATGCTATTGCTGTAATAAAAAAAAATATTACTTTATACATTTATGTTAATTTAATAAATAATAATAATAATAATAATCTCTATTACCTTGCCTCAGCAAAGTTTTCGACTACAACGTTTCCAACATAATATCAACCCGTAACCATTGCTCTGTCATCTCCATAGACTTTGAAAGAGCGTTCGAACGGATTGGCACGCATACTATTTTACACCAACTAAAAATATGGAAACTAAGTCCCAAAATCATCAAAATCATTAAACACTTCTTAACTAATCGGAAGTTCCGATCAAAATTAAATAGTGAACATTCTACACTCTGGGCACTTGACAACGGAACCCCTCAGGGATCTCCGTTATCAGTAATATTATTCATAATTGCATTCAACACAGTAAGTACGATCATTAACAGTGAAAATATAATAGACCATGGAATTTATGCTGATGACCTTATCATCATTGCAAAATTAAGTAATATTAATCGACACAAGAAGCGATAAAGAGAATTTTGGTCAAAATAAGAGACTGGGCAAAAACATCTGGCGCACATATCTCTATGGAAAAAAGTCAACAACTACATATTTGCCGAAAAACTAGCTGTAAAGATTTCTCATTAGATCTCGGTTCTTTCATGCTAGAAAGCGTAAGTAAATTAAAAATTCTAGGACTTACCATAAACAAAACCTATCGATGGACTTCCCACATCCACGAATTGAAAATATCGCTTATATCACGTTTAAATATAATTAAATACTTCTGTAGCAAAAAAAGCAGAGTCCATCCTTACTCAATTTTAAAAGTTGTCCGAGCGATCATTCTGGAAAAAATAGATTACGGCTTCCCAATCTTTGGTCACTGCTCAAAACGCGATTTGTGCAAACTCAAAACCCCGTTCCACGCTGCACTTAGAATTTCATTAGGTGCTTTCCGCACAACACCTATTCCGAACCTTCTTGCTGAATCTGGATTCCTGTCGCTGGAAGAAAATAGAGATTTCTTTACCGCAAAATTAATCCCAAAGTTACTTACCTCATACGGATCACCAATACAAAAGAACTTGACATTAACGATGAAACGCACAACCAAATCCAGGTACGAACACGTTATATACAGAGTATACGAAATTGCAAATAAGTTGGAAATTCCACTTAAAATTATTAATACCAAACCTGGTAGCTTTCCTTCTTGGACATTGAAAACCGAAAGCGTAGACACCCAGCTCACAACATTTAAAAAAAACTAACCTAGCACCTATCCATTTCAGGCAAATGTTTAACGAAATGTGCGACAACTTTACCAAGCTCAACTTTAATTTTTTGTCGGAAATAAATAACAGAATTGCATACGCGATAGTGGATCAAAATTTTGATACGGTAGAAGCCCGCAGGCTTTCTGAACACAGCAATGTTTTTACCGCCGAATCAGCTGCAATTTTAGGAGCTATCGAATACTCGGAGAAAAGAAGAGAAAAATTTTGTATTTTCTCAGACAGCCTTTCATCCTGAAATGCTATAATCAACATAAACTGCAACTTTATCCCAATTGTAAGAATTCGGAACAAGCTATGTCAAAACAAAACCAAAATTAAACTTGTTTGGATACCTGGTCATGTTAACATCCCTGGCAACGAAGCAGCTGATGCCGCCGCCAAAATTGCCACCAACTCGCCTTTAACTTTTTCAAACTTAATCAACCCATACGACTTCCTAAAAAAAATTAAATACCTACATATGGAAAAATGTTTTTACAATTTTAAAAATATAAATAACTACTATTCAAACATCATTAACCCTTTACGCATTCCAGTACAACTACCTGCAACTTTGACCAGACCAGAAGCAAAGGCTATCCTCAGACTAAGGCTGGGGCATAGCCACCTCACCCATGTACATTTGATTGATAAAAACGCAATCAACATTTCCTGCTCATTCTGCAACCACCCAGAACAAATGACAATTGAACATCTGTTAAACGTCTGCCCCAAGTTTAAACCAAGTGATCATCGCACAGAAATAATAAAGCATCCTAACTCAGAAAACTGTTCAAAAATCCTAGATTTCTTAAAAATGTCAAAACTGCTAAGTAAAATTAAAAAAAAAAAAAAAAATCTTTTAAAAAACTAAATACTTATACTTTAAATGATAACTACTTAAAAAAAAAGTATGCATAAAATATACAACCTTCAAACCATGTAAAAGCTGATGGCTTTATTGTTAGTGCTTTTATCTTTTTTATTTTTTGTATTTTTATATTGCACTAAATATTATTAATAAATAAATAAAATAAATATATTCCTTAGACCACTCAATTTGCTTTGGGGAGAGAGTTGAACTAGGAAGAATGGTAACTTCCGTTTCTCCCATCTGGCTTTGACTGTGGTAAACGGTCTGACCCCGATAAAATCGAGATCATCGCTCGCCACTTGACGGAGCAGAGCTAAGAGCGCCTGCGGATCCGTAGAGGATTCGATACCCTTCAGGAGGACTGTTTGAAGCTTGTCTTCCTTTGGGGTGAAACTATAATACTCAGTTTTAGTTTGAGACTGTCTTTAACTTTTTTGTAGTGATCTAAAGAAGAGCACTGAATAGAATGCCTGTCTGCGTTTAGCCGCTTAATTATAAAATTGTTGCCTACGACCGACCTACATATTTCTATGGTATCTTTAATTTCCATTTTAAAAGTATTAATAGGTGGCACCTCACCTTTCTTTGCTTGTGGCTGTTGCTGTTGTTACTGTTGCGTCGGCTTCTGTTGAGTCTGCTGCTGTTGTGACTGCTGCGGTTGTTGCTGTTGTGGTTGTTGCTGCTGCTGTTGCTGCTTCTGTGTCTGTTGTCGTTGTTGTTGTGGTTGTGGTTGTTTTTGTTGTTGTGCCTGTGGCTGCTGAGGCTGATGCTGTGGTTGCCAAGGCGGTTGCTGTTTGTGAAGCTGTTGTTGTGGCTGCTTCCTTGATTGCTGCTTATGTGGCTGCTGCTGGTCTGGGAGTGGTTGTTGTTCCTGAGGAGGCTGCTGTTGTTGCGATGCTTGCTCTTGGAGCGCTTGTTGGCGGCTGCGCTGCTCAAGAGCAACTATGCGCTCCTTCTCCCGTCTTGCCTCCTGCTTCTTTTTGAGCGCTTCAACTAGCTCTATGAGCGAAGAGATTTTCTCCGTTAAAGCCTTAATTTGCTGGTCCTCTTCTTCGTGAGACAGCTCGACTACTTCGGCACTGACGTAATGTCCTTCTCCTTCAACAGACAGGAGGAGAAGTCATCAGCATCTGCGTCAGCGGCGATTTCTTCGCCTGTTAGACTGGCGTCCCGATCGTTTGGATTGTAGGCAGCTGACATCCACGTCGAAGAGGCTGACGGAGCGATCGCCGCCGACAATCCAAACGATCGGGACGCCAGTCTAACAGGCGAAGAAATCCGCCTCAGCTTCTTCGTCGCCTTCTACGTTTTTGTCGTTGTTTTCGTTGTTGTCGTCATCGTCGTTAGAGGAGCTATCTAGCTGCCTCTGTATTTTGGCCTGAGCCGAAGCCTTGGCTGAACGTCCGCGCCCTCCTATTTTCTGCGATGCTTCTACATCCGAGGTACGCTTCTTAACAACCAGATTTGGTTTATACCTAATGTAGCGATTCTCTTCAAAGGATCTTGTTCTTCGGCACATGCCGGTCCTGTATTTTTCCCTTTGATAGGGCTCGACGTTTTTGCAGTTGCCATGCTGCTGGTTCCGACCTCGGCTTGTGCCGATGACGATGTTGTTGTCGTTGTAGTAGTTGTTGTTTCTGCTACTTTCTTGTACACTACTATAAGCTACGTTATATATAAATTATATAAAACTAGCCTAAATTATACCTAATTAAACTACTTAAACTAACTTAAAAACTAGAACAGCCACCAGCAACTTTTTTTTTTTTTTTTTCGTCTGCCACTCTACCACCTAGGCTAACTTGCCACTTGGAAATGGTAGGTTGAATTATTTATTTAACACACTCGCGTCTCTATATTAAAGATATCATTGTAAAAGCCGCCAACGATGTGCACTCTTCCACGGTTGCTGAACGACTGGGTTATTTTGCGAGGCGTTATGCTCCTCGTCTTCTAAATTGATTTTTCTGTTATTTGGAGTTGAGTGTGGATGTTTAGGAGGCATTTTTTTTTCTTAAAGTTCATTTATTTAAATAACTTATTATCGATAAGAATTTACAGGCAAAACTATTTGATATAGGTTGTTTAACTTCGGATAAAATTAATGAAATCTAATGAAATAAAGAGACTCAAAAAATCCTAAAATCATTAAAAGTGTGCTTAGAGGTAAAAAATCTGAAAGAAATCTCGACGACGAGAAGAAAAATGAGTTTGGTGACTTCTAATGCCTTTGTAGTTAGTGAACGATTAAACTGTATAAGCGCTGCAACAAGATATGCGAACTACATGCTGATCTACATTGGACACTTAACTTATAAAAAAAAACTAAAGACTACAAGAATATTATAAGTTTGGATATGAACTTGTGAAATAGTTAGCATTTTAATTTGTTGTGCTTATGTGGGGCAATTAATGCTTGTATCGTAAAAAAAAGTATGTCAAATATATACTTTAGCCGAAACATAACTCGGGCGCTACAGTCGGAGACTTGGTCTTCTCGAACCGATATCCCCCGGTCGTCCGAAGAAATCCTCCAAGCCAAAAAGCTGAACTAAACTAAGAAACTTATTTTAATTGCAATGCTATTCTGGAAAGGTTGTAAAATTTATATAAATTTCAGGTCACTGACTTATTAAAACAAAGTTCCGATTCTTCTATCAGTACATCAAGAAGAACTCTGATCGAAGTTCTGTTTTATAAACTATACTCCTGGACATTACTTTCTCTTGGGTTAAAACAAAATTTCTCAAATAAAAAAAAGAAAAGTTCTAAACGAAAGTTCTAGCATAAAATGTATAGTCTGAGCTGTTTAAAGTTAGAATAAGAAAACTATATTTAAGCTTACTGTTGCACAAATTTAAAAAGGAAATACGCAAACAAGAGTTTTAACTAAACGTTATAATATTTATTGAACGACTAATGAAAAATAGTAAATGGAATTCAGTTTTTATACAAATTGTTATATACAAAATGATATTTTATGTATTGTATGTATGTATTGTGTGTAATTCTAGGTACTAGTATAAGTGTTGCTGTGTAAGTTTATTATAAATTTCAATACCACCTCTCAAAACTATACTAGTATAAGGATATTAATATGTATGCGTTAGTGTTGTTACAAAAAATATATTTATAATTCTAAACCTAACATTTTAGAAATTTTCAAATGTTTTACTTTACATAAGTTCTTTGTAAAAATATCTGATGACATTTCATCTGTAGGAACATAGTTAAGTGAAATTATATTTTGTTGAAAGATTTCTCGCACATAGTGCACTCGAATATCAATGTGCTTACTACGACTATGATATACAGGGTTTTTCACCAGTTGATGCGAGCTCAGATTGTCACCATTCAACTCGATGGGTTCTTTTACTAGCTCCGGAAAACCAAGCTCCTTGATGAAAGACCTTAAGTAGACTGCTTCTCTTGTCGCTGCGGATAGCATATATTCGGCTTCAGTAGTACTTAAGGCCACTGAAGGCTGCTTTCTTGACTCCCAAGTAATCGCAGCTATCTTATCGCCAATGAAAAAAGCATAACCGGTGTAGGATTTTCGGTCATCACTGGCACAAGCCCAGTCCGCGTCAGCAAAGTTCTAGTCTTTCTGTAAAAGAGTTTAAAATTTAATGTTTTGTAAAGGTACCTTAATATATGTTTGGCACCTGTCAGATGTTCTGCATGCGGGTTAACATCGAATTGTGAAAGCTTATTCACTGAATGTAAAATGTCAGGCCTCGTTGACACACCCAAGTACAGTAATAAACCAATTACTGATTGGTATGTTGTTCTGTCGATTTTACCACATCCTGAACAGCCACTGCACTTTAAAAATCTCTGACCAGGATCCAAAAGAGTGCTACACCTTTGAGTCTGAACCATGTTGTGTTTTTCTAATAAGCTGCGTATGAACTGCTGTTGAGAGATACTTATACTCCCATCGCTTTCACGTACTACCTCTATTCCCAGGAACTGATCGATAGGTCCCTTGTCCATCATGTCGAATTCCATGCTTATTTGGGTCTTGATGTGAGTGAGAACGTTTTAATTGGAGCAGGCTAAGAGGATATCATCTACATATATCGAGATTATGTTTATTTCATCATTTATGTTCAGCGAGTGTACATAGGAATCAGCATTACATTGCTTAAACTTTAATTGTGTGAGAACTTTGTGTAATTTGGCGTTCCATTCTCGCCCAGCCTGTTTGAGACCGTATAACGCTTTCTTTAGCTTACATACCTTCTGCTCATTTCCTTTTTTAATGAAGTGCTCTGGTTGAGACATGAACACATCTTCCCTTAGCTCTCCATTTAAGTAGGCAGAACTCACATCCATCTGATGCACCATTAAATTGCATTCAGCAGCAATCGCCAATATGAGTCTCAACGATGAAAAACGCACTACGGGCGAAAATGTCTCGGTGTAGTCCACCCCGAACCTTTGGCTGCAACCCTTTGCTACCAGCCGACATTTGTAGCGATCTATGTTTCCATGCTTGTCCCTTTTGATATTAAACACCCATTTACATTCGATGATTTGCTTTGATTCTGGGGGATCCACTAACTCCCACGTGTTGTTTGCTAAAAGTGTATCATATTCTTGTCTCATCACTTCTAGCCACAGTTTACTTTCTTTCCGGTTCAATGCTTCTTTTACTGTAACAGGATTAAGAAATTGGCAAGGATCACTTACATGAGCATTAAGTCATTGTCGTGAACGGAGCAAATGTGGACTACGTGTTCCATTTCCATTATCCCTTTCAAGCGCCTCATCGTTAACCTCATTAGAATTGTTATTCACAGAACCACCATTGACTTCATCATCGGCATCGACATAATTCTCAGAATAATCACTCACAGAACCACCATCAATCTCATAAGCGGCATCGGAATCACCAAAATTCTCACCAGACTGAACTGCATCACTCGAATCACCATCAATCTCATCATCGTTTTGCTTCAAAGGAAGAACAGACTGAACTGCATCACTCGAACCACCATCAATCTCATCAGTGTTTTGCTTCAAAGGAAGAACTTCTTTTTCTGGAAAAACTATAATTTTATAATCATTAGAATCGTTGGGCAAAAAACTCTTATCCATGTGTTCTAAAAACTTGACATCACGACTTTTAAAAAATTTCTTGGATTTCGGTTCATACAACCTATATGCTTTTGATTCAGGAGAATACCAAGTTCAAGTTTTCAAGTTTCAAAGGTTTCTTTATTTCTTTATAGTTTTAACTTAACAATAAATTACCCGCAAAGCTAAGTGCTTATCTGCAGGTGGTTATAAAAAAAACAATATTAGTATTTCATTCTAAAGTGTTTGAAGTTTATCAGCATGTTTTGTTTTACTTTTAACCATAGAAACTGAGCTTAATATACAAATTTTAATTGTTTTAAGACAATGAAATAATAGTAGAAGAATAATACATATGTTTATTAATTGACAAAATATAGTTCCAGCAGATGTTTTTTAATTTGCTTTTTTCGTTTTTTGAAGTTACGAATTTCTTTTAAGTTCTGTGGTATTTCGTTGAGTATTTTCGGCATTATATATCTTAATTCTCTGTCTCCGTAGACATTGAAAGTTGCTGGAACGTCAAGCATCCCAAGCGCTCGTCTTCTTGTATTTAAGTTATGTCTTATAGGTTGTAGAAATCTTTGGTCATCCATATAGTATTGTAAAGCCGTCATCTTATAAATTGAGTTTACATCTAAAGCTTTAAAATTTGTATTAAACGGTTTGATAAGTTTAATGAGACGATGTTGGAGGTCAAGTATCTTATCCAGATGTGTTTTTGCAGCTTTTCCCCAAGCCATATCGAATTCTTGATTCTGCTAGTGAATAGTAATCTTGCTTTAGAACTTCAAAGTTTGAATATCTTTTGAGATATACTAAGGCGAATAGTGTGCTTTTGAGCTGAAGACGCAAAACGTTTATATGTTCACGCCACAGAAAATGTTCGTCGATGGTAACACCAAGATATTTAATCCTTTTGACTATCTCTATTGGTTCGTTATTTGTTGATAAGGGACAATTATTGTTTTGGTGGTATATGCTAAAAGTTTCCTCTTTTTTTAATGGGTGGCGTATATGCATCACTTTTATTTTAGCAGAGTTAATGATGAGCCCATGATCATGGCACCATTTTGAAATTTTGTTTAAATGCTCTTGAAGTATCTCTACCGCTGACTCTAAGTTTTTGTGTTTGACTATGATAGCTATGTCATCTGCATATGCATATGCTGTGTCTTTTTCAAACAACCGTAGGAGGTCATTTGTATATAGGATAAACAAAATAGGCCCAAGTTTGGAGCCTTGTGGAACACCATATGCGACAGGTTTTGCTTGACTGAGAGTCGTTGATACTTTGACCTTGATAGATCTTTCAGTGAGGTAACTCTTAAACCAGTCTGACAAATTTCCCCTCACCCCAATTCTGTTAATAGTTTCTAAAAGCTTCTCATGAGTAAGTGTATCAAAGGCTTTACTGAAGTCAATGAACAGTACAAGCACATGGTGATTTCGATTAAGACCTGCATTTACCGTATTTGTGAACTCTCCTAGTAATTTTTCTGTACTTTTATTTTTCTGAAATCCGTATTGGTTTGGATGAAGGACATGGTGTCTCTCAGTGAATCAATTGAGTCGTTTGAAAATGATTTCCTCCATACACTTTTCGACGGCAGACAGGATTGCAATTGGTCTGTAATTCTCTACTTTGTTTTTCGAACCTTTTTTGAAAATAGGGCGTATGAGCGAGGTTTTCATAAGTTTGGGCACACAACCTTGTGCCAAACTGCGGTTGATTACAGATTGTATAATCGGGGCAAGAATGTGGGCGTTCGTTTTAAGATCTATTGGCCTAATGTTGTCTGCCCCAGGCCCCTTTCTGGTGTTAAGTTGACTCAACATTTGAAATATCTCCTCTTCGCTGGCTTCTTCTACATAAATACTCTGTTGAATTTGCAAATTTTCATGTATTATAGTTTGTGTTTTAGTATTACAAATATGCATAACGTTTGCTACTTGATTTGCAAATTGTTCCGCAAACTTTTCTACAATATTATATTCAGAGACCTCATTTGTTAAAAAGTTGTTTCGTATGACTTCATCTACTGTTGCTTTTTTTCTTCCCAATGGCTCACTTATCACATTCCACGTCTTTCTGGGGTCGTTATGTGCATTTATAAATTTTTGTTTGTAGTAAACGGTTTTGATGGTTTGTATATTTTTGTTTACGATGTTTCGATAATTTTTATATTCATGCTCAAAGCTTTGGCATCTTGGACTATTTTTCCATCTTCTATAGAACTCGTCTCTTTTCTTACACATAGTTATTATAGAACTGTTGATCCACGGCTGTTGTTTTCGTTTTCTTCGCGCTGGCGTATATTTACTAGCATCTGCATATATGTTGTTTATTTTCAATGCAAAGTTTTCATAGAGAATTTCAACATTTTCTTCTCGAAGCATAATTTCCCAGTTAGTTTGTTGTATGAGCTCATTAACTTTTTGTTCGTTGATATGCACGATGTCGACTATTTCTGGTAGTTGTTCATCTTTTTGAGCTTTTGTAGCATAAAGCACAGCATAGTGGTCAGCGAGATCAGTTTCAACAACTGCTGAAAATATTTCTTGCCTTGTTATGCTTACATATATGTGGTCAATAAGAGTAGAAGTGTTCCTTCTTAGATCAACACGTGTTGGTTTTTTATGACATTTGTAATTCCTTTTGATGCCATCATCTCAATGTATTTCAAAACCAGTGAGTTATTTTCATCAAGTACATCTATATTCATGTCACCTAGCACGATATTTTGTTTTTCTGGAGTAATCATTGTACAAATTTCATCAATAAACCGTACTGCGCTAAGTCTAGGTCGCCTATAAATTGCATGTATATATTTCTTTTCATTTTTGTCGGTGATTTCAATGTGTATTCCTTCATAATTTATTGGGTTTGCTGGTATTATTTTGTATTTTATATGATTTTTAATAAATATTGCTACACCGCCGCCTTTCATTCCTTCTCGATTTATAAATTCGGAGTTAAATCCATCTATATAATATATGTCATTTCTACTTTTAGGTATGTTTATTTCATTTAAAACTAATATATCAACATAGCACAGTATATTTTCAATCTCAGCTATATAGCTATCCAATGTTTTTGTTATAGATCTTATATTAAAACTAATACAACAGAAATTAATTTTTTTTTTAAATTCTTTTTCGATGCCTATAATTCCATGTTTTACCCTAAAGTTGACATCAGCTTCACAGTATTCGTTTTCCATAATTTTTTGTTTTGTTTTGTTTTTTTTTTTTTCTGATTATTTACTCTTAATAGCCTTTTCACACCGCATCGAAAACCATGTTTTCGATGAAAACTCGTAAATACGTTCACACTGAAAATGTACCTGTTTTTGTTTGACACTTCACTTATTTTGACATCAGTTGTCAAATTTCATCATATTTCATCAATTAAAAATCGAAACACGCTGATAACTTCAACACAAATATTAATAAATATAAAATTAATAATAAATATTAATGTTTTTATTCTAAATTAGGTATGTAGTATGTATGTACCTATTTGTTTGCATTCATTCAAAATGCTGATTTATTTTGATTTTTCCATTTGCAGGCGATACAAAAATCTACTTTCGTGGTCCATAGAGAGCGATTTCATGGTTTATTCGAATGAATGGATGTCCTTAGGAATCTTTTTGACCATTTCCTGTTATAAAAATGAATGTTACACTTCACGCGGATTTCGCTATTGTATGCGATCAGTTTTGTATAACAACCAGAAACCTTGTTCCAGACTTTTTAACAAGCCAAATCCTTTTTTATTTCTTCTTGCATATTCGTTAAAAAAAAAACACATTAGGTCCAATCTTTACTTATGTGTTTTATTTAATTGTGGTATAGGTATCCATTTAATAAGAAATAACACACGTTTTTTGTTGTTGATTCCGGCATTAGATGAGCTTTGTCTGACAAAAATATTTCACTGCACATAACCCCACATAAACAGTTTGAGTTTAACCTGTTGTCTGTCACAATACTGCTGCAATGTCAATATCAATATTCTGGCACAAGGCTATTCAATACCAATCCCAGCGCCAGGATGAGTATGTATTTACAAGAAGGTAGTTCCTAAATCGGAACATATACCCAGAGGTGCAGTTCTTCCGGACTGGGAAATTATCTTCGCTAAGTGCGGACAAATCTTTACATCGTTTTTCAATTTACATTTAATATGATGTGCAAGTACGCTTCCATATTCCGCGGCTCAATCGCCGAAATTAATTTATTAAGGCTGTCTTCTGTTATTTGTTTGCTTCTATTTTCTATGAAAAAAATAGTTATTAATCGGGTATAATTACAAATGTTTATAACAACTTACCGCAATAATAATATTTAGAATCAATTTTCTGATTTATTTTTGAATAAAAATATAATTTATGATGACAGCTTCCATCAGCTGATAGTGACACCCATGAATGAAAACATACAACGCACTCCTTTTTTGTCAGTTGATTGAGCGCTGAATCTTTCACTAGTTGTGTTTGTTTTGTTCATCTCGCAATTTCAACTGGTTTTTGATAGGTTTTTGCAAAAACCAGTTGTTTACGAAAACTTGCTACTTGCCAAAATCGTATGGGAAAACTTGTGTTTTTGATACAGGTTTTTGAGTTTTCATCAAAAACCGGGTTTTCGATGCGGTGTGAAAAGGCTATAAGTGCAGCTAGAAGAGTTAGTTGCTAATTTTGTGTATATCATTACACGTCCCAATGAGTAGGGTTTCACCGTTTTCGTATTTTATTGCGAGAATTTTGCCGGTCGCTTCCCAAACAAATTTCCAATTGCACTCTCTCGCTTTGTTTTTGGCTAGCCAAAGGAGGTGTTTATTTGTTGGTGTAAGATGATTGTTTACATAAATAGGTACATCATTTTCCATTGCCGTTGCAGCATCACCGCTTGTATTTTCTCTTATTTTAGTTAATATTATATCGCGAATGGCTCTGACCTTCGCCATTAGATTTGACTTGCACACTTGATTAGCAAATGAGACAATTATTGTTGATTTTTGTGGATTTTTTTTGTTTGTCCTATAAACATCAGTGATATCTGTCGAGCTAAAATTAAAATTTATTGTTTTCCCTAGTGCTGAAACAATTTCAACCAGGTTCTCATTTTGTGTCTGCGGAATATTTTTTATTTCAATGTTGTTTTTTAAAAAATGTTGTTCAAGTGCACCAATTTTAGATTCCATTGCAATTATTTGTTGGTCTTTTTTTGCGTTGCTTTCTTTTAAATCTTTAATTTCATTCGAGAGTTTTTGTAGCAAATCGTTGTTCGATGTCATGTGCTGATTTATTTCTTCATACTTATTTGCAAGAAATTCACAGCTAGTGTTTATGTCACTCATTTCTTTTCTCATTTTTCTCATTTCAATAAGTATTGCTTCACTGTTTTGAATTGATGCCGGGTCTGTTATGGTTTTCAGCGAACTAGTTCCTTGTTCTTGCACATCTGGAGAAGAAACACTTCTCAAACGTTCGGGCATTGGTTGTATAGGCGTAGTTACCATATCCTCAGGTGTAGCTTTGACGGAGGGCGCTATGAGTTCCTTTCTACAATTTAGGCATTTCCATTCCTCCTTCTTAGCTGCTATCATTTTCCTGTAAGATCTTTCAGATATAGTTGTACATTCGAAGTGCATTTTACGTTCACATCTAAAACAAGTAACAAAGTCTCCATCAGCGGGGAGATCGGAGAGACACTCAGAGAATGGATTCATGTTGAATATAACAATGATTTTAGGTATTGGTTAGTCTTAGATGTATGTGAGAGATAAAGTAATTACTGTTTTTGAATTTTCAGTTGTTTTTTTTTTTTCTTTTTCTTGTTTTTATAACAATATAAAAATTAGTGTAAAAATAAAACAATACAAAATTTGAAAACGTAGTTTGAAAGAGAAAAAAAAAGTTTCCTGTTTCAAAATCCTTCTTGGTGTCACAGTTTTATAGTTTACGCTTAATTAAAAATTTAGAGCGCCCAAATAAAAACACAACCGATCACTTCAAGACACAAATAAAATATTTCCACCATGTAGCATTCGATTCCCCTTGGACTGAATTTTTTATTTTCCAGGGCGTTTGTCAAGCATCACTGCTTTTGAAACAAATATTTTGAGGTGTTCAACTGAAGGTTTTTTCGAATGCCATGCTTCATAAGGCGTCATAGCATCCAAGGATCTGGTAAACGAACGATTTCGTAAATATACGGCGGTTTTGACTGCTTCGCCCCAAAGCATCTCTGGAAGACTTGAATGTAACAGCAAGCACCTTGCCATCTCCACAATGGTTCTGTTGGCGCGCTCCGCGAGGAGTGTACTGGACGGTAAGTTGACGTTGGATGTCCGCATCCAAGAACTGTGAAAACTGTGTGCTGAGGTACTCACACCCATTGTCAGTGCGGAGTATTTTTATCTTCTCTGATGTTTCCCGTTCGGCTCTAGCTTTAAAAAGTTTAAATGAAATAAAAATGTCACTTTTATTTTTTAATAAGTCAATGAACATTTTCCGACTGAAATCATCTATAAAAAGACAAAAATATTTACAACCCCCTGGGGTCGAAACCCTCATAGGCCCACAAATATCACTATGCACAATTTCTAATACTTTTGTGCTCCGAGTTGTGGCACTTTTAGGAAATGGAAGGGTGCACAATTTGCCCTTGAGACAGGTTTTACAATCAAACGGTTTGAATTCTTTTATATTTTATCCGTGCACCATTTTTTTCGCATTCATTAAATTAATGTCCTTGAAGTTAATGTGGCCAAAACGGTGGTGCCACTTTGCATCATCGTTATTTTTCGATCTGATATGAAAGAAATGTTTCCAAGCATCGTACAAATATAAGTTATGCATTTTAACTGCAGTAAGAACAATTTTGCGAGTTGAATCTTTAATTACCGCGCTCTGGTCTTTAAACACAATAAAGTTACCATTTTCAGCTGCCTTACTAATCGATATAAAATTTGTGCTAAGTAACGGAACAAAAAGAACGTTATGTAATTTAACTTGCACTTCTTTAGTTTAAATACATAAGTCACCGATCCCCTCTGATGATATATAGTTGTTTGCAGCTAGCTAAATTTCTCCTTGTGTGTTTGGAGAGAGACGAACATACTCCGATCACAACACATATGACTGGTAGTACCACTATCCAAAACCCAAGTCGATTTTGTGAGCTCTGTGTCTGTGTAGTTAACTGCATTTAACATTGCAAAATGTGCAGTTGGCTTCGTAGTGGTCGTTGACGTTCGACACGATGATGCATGGTGTCCCCTCTTACGGCATTTGTAACACTTACCACGTTTCTGTTGCTGCGCTTGTATATGCGATTTAGGTGTTTGCGCATGAGATGATGTGTGCTGTTGTTGTACATTTTTATACCGGTGTTGCTTGGAGAAAAATGCTGCTTCTGTAGTTTCATGCAGATTGTCTCCTTCTCGTCTTTTTCCCTCTTCTATTAACTTCGTCTTTAACAAATGAGGTTTGGGTAATTCATCGCGAGACTCGATTGCGATGATGAAGTTTTCATAGCTTTTGGGTAGGCTCGACAAAAGAATAATTGAAATTAATTCGTTTTGCATTTTTATGTCTACTTCTTTGATTTTCTCGAAAATATTATTCAAATGACTGACAACGGATGTGTTTTCTGGCATTTTAAGGTTCAAAAGATATTTGAATAACGTTACCTTTCTAGCAGGTCCCCGTGGGGAATGGCCTTCTTCCAACTTCTGCCATGCTGATGCTGAATGGTATGTGCGGCAACTTTTTATGTGAAGGACTTGTGATGATTTAACAGATAATAACATCGTTGCCAGTGCCTTCCCATCCTTAGTCTTCCACGCAGGAACGTCGGCGGCAACCGTAGGTTCTGCAATCTCTCCAGATACGTAATCCCACAGTTCACTATGAACCAATATGGATTGCATTTGCACCTTCCAGCAATCGTAATTTTCGTCGTCCAATTTTTCAATTTGATACAGCCCGGTACTCATTATTGCGACTCTGGATCTGGGCCCATAACCTTTGTTGCACAAATTTAAAAAGAAAATACGCAAACAAGAGTTTTAACTAATCGTTATAATATTTATTGAACGACTAATGAAAAATAGTAAATGGAATTCAGTTTTAATACAAATTGTTATATACAAAATGATATTATATGTATTGTATGTATTGTGTGTAATTCTAGGTACTAGTATAAGTGTTGCTGTGTAAGTTTATTATAAATTTCAATACTTACGAAAACGTATAAATTGCGACAACATTCTCGCTTCACGTTGGGCGCCACCTGTGTAACGGATATGCTGTTCCTACACCACGAATGTGCGATGTCCTGCATCTTCACTGATTCCTTTGAACTACAGGATTCCCAAAGATCCCAGTGAACGTGACGTAGGTTGTCCAGTCGGTCGAGTGCTGGTAGGCATGCTAGCAACCGCCAATAGGCTAACTCGTCGGAGGGATGGGTTCTTGCAAACGCCACTGGACTGCCGTACCTTTATAAACATGCCTATACTAAAAAAAACCATAAAAATTCTGCACTAAATTTTATCACCAAAAACAAATTTATAGGAACTATAAGGTGGTGTTAATTCCTGAGTGTAACCCTCCCACTCTTTACTAGGCGAAGTAGAAACTCCGTGGCTACCGCACCACTGATAATATCATTGCGATAACCCCTAACGCAAAGTCTGACATAAATTATGTAAGACTCATCTCCTCGCCGCCGAAATGATCCATCAGAATTTCACCCTACTAAGCACTCTTAACTATTTTAAACAACTAACATAATGAATGTCAAAAATTCTGGGAAAAACTTTAGTACGTCTAGCATCGTTACTTTATTCATTATAAAACTTGTCAAAAATATATAACATTATTTCAATATGGTATATGTTTATTTAATATACTCATAACTCAATTTAATATGTAATTCAAAAAAAAAGGAAAAGAAAATAGACTTTGTATAGCTAAGCAAAAAAAAAAATTATAATAACTAGACCTAGTTTATAAAGAGATAAAAAAATGAAGGTCAATGAACCCCACAATTTAAATGCAAAGTGTTCATAAACCAGGAGTCAATTCAATATTATTAGATAAACATGTAATGCTATTCACATTTATTATCGAAGTCACTCAATAAAAAAAAAACCTTAAATCTTAGGATTAGCAATAGGTGTTGATTAAGCTTCGTTTAAAATAAGATCACAATTTTACTCATTTCAGTAAGAACTCAGTAGCTCGTGTCTGCCACTGCTCCGATTCATCCATATGATAATCAGCAGTGCAAAAATGTCAAAATATTATAATTAGAACTCACCAAAATCTTTTCTCCAGTTAAGTGGTTCGCACGACTTGTTGGGGGTTATGATCCAAGGGTTTTGAGTTTATTATTATGAATAATCTTTATAGGCTTTTTCTCGCTAGAATTATAAATGTTATCATATGCATGCATTGGTGATCAGAAATGAGGTAATAGAGAATACTTTCCTTGAGTGATTAGTAAATATAGATAATATTAACTCTAAAAACAATTAAGCCAAATCATATCGATGATCGATTCACTTCGGATCTGGATCTCGTTGGATGATGTTTAGATTTGCGGATAAACCAATTGTGGTGTGATGGACTAACGGGTAATAAAATAATGTCGACCTTGGATTACGATTTGGATTAGAGCTTAACTTTCCACGACCTAGCTGACAATCAGTTCCCACTAAATTTATTTTTATCTAAAGGATTCACTGACTGGGAATGTGGGTCGATGACGTCACAGCACTAGGCTTGGGCGACCGTTCGAAGGCACCAGCCAGTGGCTGCTTTCGTACTTGCGAATAAAAAGTAAAGATTCTGTTGTATAGGACAAAAAGGAAACACAAATATAAAAATTAGGTTGGCAGGTGCATCGAGCAGAATGTAATTGAAGGTTGGATTACCTGATAATTCTGTATTAAAGCTTCTGGTGGAGGTAATATAACGCACTCAGATGTCGTTTTCCGATAATTTCTTAAGGTTGGGCTATTAACCGAATATTCCTTCCTGTGTTTTGGAGGGTACCACCAAGGTTAGAATATGGAGTGGCTAAGAAACCGATTCCAATGGTAGCTTCCACCACGTTTTAGCGATAGTGTGGTGACCATTCACGTGGTCTTCGTTTTTTCTTAGCCACACTTAAAAATTGAAACTTTGAAAATAACTAGTTAAAAAAAAAACAAGTTTCTCGTGCGGTATAGACAATGTTGTAGTTTTAATTATCAAAAGTTGTCTGCTTACGTACATTTATTATAATTTGCAAATGCTGCTCGTGAAAAATAGCCGCTTAGATCAATAAGCATCGGGCTCAGTTGGATTCCTGGCCAATTTGCAATAAGGTGCACTGACGTACAATTTATTTAAATTGAACTCGGTTTCTTGTAAATATAATTTGTACAAATTATTCCTTTAATTATATATATAATTAGAATGAAAACGTGATTTTCAATATGCCGTAAGCGATCAAAATGCCGTAAGCGAAACACAATTCCTTAGCCCAAGTTTTTGGATACCTACGATTCGCACAGGAAGGGTATTGGAGTATAAAAGGACGCGCTTGATAGTGTTCAATTGTTAGACTGGCCACACCGCATGAGCTTAAAAAATCGGAAAGAAACGGGAATGGAACGATATATCGATATGCATCATTATCGAAACGAATATTTATGAAATGTTCAGTGGCAAAGTTCAATGCTTATTATATTGAATGATGAAGACTGAGCTCAGTTCCCATAGTTTTTATATTTAGTAGTGACTCATACAAAAGTATCGAAATAAAAGTTTTAATTGATAATCTAGTGAAATATAATAGATAATATTATTTTTGTAACTTGTTCTATAAGATGTTCTCCGTTCTATGTTTTTGTTTTACGATGCGTAAACTCACCATTGTGATTCCAACTGAAAGTGACAGCCACAAACAACGAAGTTAACGAAACGCCATTTTTTTAATGAAAGACCATAGACTAGAAAGCTCCAGAAGGCTCTGACTGGCACTGTACTAGAAGATTCTAAAGCGGAGTGCTGAATGGTGCAGCCACTATAAATACGAGCGCACCATGCGGCAAGAAGTCAGTTTAAATTTGAAATCCGTCGTGTACAAGTCGGTAAATCAAAAGTGATAAAGTTTGAATTTAAAATAAAGCAAATACCATTGAAATAAAGAGTGTTTTGAAATATTAAGTGGAATTAAAAGTGAAAAAACGTAAAGTGAGCTGTATTAAAACGGAAAGAAGTTTTATTTAATAAAACGAACCTAGATAAAACCAAACATTGGTGTCAGAAGTGTAATTAAATAAAATTTTAGTAAAAATGATTGTGTAAAATGGGGAAGCTTCTGAAAGATTTAAATGCTGTTGAACTAAAAGCTGAACTGAACAAACGAGGTCTTCCTACTGCTGGAGCACAAAATGACCTCATTATTCGTCTGCAAGAAGCCATGAAACGACATGGCCCAAATCCAGACACATCCCTCTTGGAAATAGAAATGGCAGAAGAACAAGTAATTAGCAATAATGATTTGTCCAATATGATGGCTCTTCTCCTGGCCCGTTTGGAAGAGCAAAGAGAAGAACAAAAAAATGAACAAACGAAACTTCTAGAACGTTTCGAAGATCAAAGAGAAGAACAAACGAATGAACAAACGAAACTTCTAGAACGTTTCGAAGATCAAAGAGAAGAACAAAAGAATGTACAAACGAAACTTTTCGAACGTTTCGAAGATCAAAGAGAAGAACAAAAGAATGAACAAACGAAACTTCTCGAACGTTTTGAAGATCAAAGAAATGAGCAGAAGAATGTTTACGAAGAACTTAGAAACAGCATTCTTGAAGAACAAAAGAACCTTCTCGAAGATAAGCTCACTGCTTGCAAAACAAATTCGTTGCTGCTGACGAAAGATTTGAAGCCGTCGAAAAACAACTTATAACAGTTGAGACTAAGGTTGGTATCGATCACTCATAACTTAAGAGCCTCATAAATCTATTCACCAACCGTTATTAGTGACGATTTTATGAACGTTCATAGTACTTATGAGAGGTCCCGACCATATGTTATGAGCGATATCTTCGAAAAACTTTCGAACTCTAGAGAGCGCAGTCAAAAACGTTAAAATTATCTTGATCACTAAAACCAACAACATTTTTTTAAACAATTTCAAATTTGCAAAAAGCCCAGCTAATATTAATTGGACAACTTTATTCTTTCAACAATGTGAAGTGAATGCATGCGTTAAGTTTTTGTGTGGTAATCAAACAAAAGGTTTTTCGCTTCGCAGCGAAATAGTTTGGCCATCCGCACTGATCACATTATTGTCTGTTTGAAACAAATTAATGTGATTGGGTCAGGTTTCTCAAAACATACCGGCATGAGTCCGTTCGCCTTTACTCAATATGGTGAATCACAGGGAGCTGGAAGAAGAAGCTACCGATTCTCCTAAGACTGTTCATCTGATTTAAACCTAGAAGATATTATATTATATTGGTCAATTTGTCCAAGGTTCAATTTATCCATCTGAAACGTAAGTATGCTAATAATAATCTTTTCGCGGGATCATGTAAGCAATTTGTGTTATCGTAGCATTCATGTTGGATTCTTTACTCAAGCGGTCTAGTCAAATATGTTCATATTTGTGTTGATGTATCAGAGAGATCCGATGATAGAGTTGGATTTACCACAAACTCAAAAAACAAGCATTCCGATTTTTGTATCATTGCATGTCTGGAACCAACTGTACCTCCTGGAAGAAAACAAAACAGAGGTCGTGTGCTATCAAAGATAATTGCATTTATACATAATTATGTAAATTATATATTAACTGTTTTAAAATTTATAACTTAATTAGTTTTGAAATATTTATGTGTATGTTGGTACCTATCTGCCTGTAAGAATGTATTGTTTTTGCTTAAGAACTGTGTTATAGAACTAATATGTACATGAACAAAACACTTTATTTTTCTATCATATTCTTTTCAGATTTTGTTTGCTTGTTTACAATTTTATTAATGCCCACATTTGTCCGAAGACAAATAGCTACTTCTGGACGAACAAAACATTTCATTTCACTTGCACCAGTTCAAACACCCTTCCTTGTTTTCCTTGTAGAAATCGCATACCAAATTACTCGGCTGCCCTGAATACTTCAAAGTTCAAATAAGTACCTATATCTATCAAAGATAGACACAACTCAGTCAAGAGGCTCATACACGTGAAATATATTTTGAAAAAGTTTTCGTTTGTCATTCACATGAAACCGAATGTTAATTGAGGGAAAACTATTTAAAAATCCTTCTGACAACGACCACTAATATGTAATATTTAACATAACTCGATTCAATTTATTTTTTATTTATTTAATTTAAGTCTGTGTAACCCATTCGTGCCTTTTATTTAAAAAACGCAATTTTTTGGGTACGTACATATATATATTTTTTAATTTCCTAATAATTTTTATTTCAAGAAAAAAACTTTCAAGTTCAAATTCAAATTTTTAAAAAAATTAAATTTTTCGAATTCGTTATTTCATTTTGAAATTTTTGTTCGAGTAGAGAAGGGATCCACCATTTTCGCATATTCGAAAGCGAACTATTAAGGGTCAGTGAATACCAAGTTATATTCATAAGTTATGAGGCTCATAAACTTAAGAGCAGTTTATGAGCGGTCGATGAATACCGCCATAAAAGCCATTTTGTGTTAAGTAATAAACTCAAGGAAAAACTAAAACCATTTTATAGAATTTATCCGTTATACCCGGGCTAGTTAGTCACCAAAAAGTGCTCTACACGAAATTGGAAGTAAATCCAACCGTTTAGATTACATTTAAGTGCACATACGCAAATACGCACATACGCACATACCCTTATCCGAAAAGGCATAGCGACAGACGGCATGACGATACCTTCTTTTGTAGGATGTTCTGCCATTGTACGTTATGGTTTGGTTAAAACCTGGAAATCTGTGTTTACGCCAAAATGTCATTTGTTTTACCATATGTAATTTTTGTTCTTGTTTCTAACACATTAAAACCAGTTTCGTGTTATTCAGCCGCTTTCTATACAACTAAAACAACATTTGGGGTGCTTCAGACAAGAGTGGTACATCTTGTTTTTCTGTTCTGTTCATAGCGTAGAAAAGAGCTTTGCCACGCTGCACGAATCAAGTCTCTTATACATGTGTTTTATATTATGTTCCTGCCCGTTTGTTACGCCTCGAGAGTTAATATTCTTCAAAAGTATTCACAAATATGAATACTTCAACATGCAAAAAAAGGAAACGCTCTAATTTTTCATTACCAAGTTTCTACTAGTGACACCCTGTGCTTTATTATTGATGTCATTAAACAGCTCTAGTGCAACATAAGACAAGTCTTTTGGCGATATAAGAGCTCCAAAAAGTATTAATTTTCTTCACCGAAAAATGGCGAAAAAATTAGATGAAACAATAAGAACAACAACATTTTATCTTCTTTTTACATTTATTTTATTTATCCAAAACAATAAAAAGCTGTTTTCATTGCTACTTTTTTAATTAGAATGTATGCATTTTTTTTTCAAGCGATTTCTCGTCTTTTTTTTTCGTAATTTGTAATTATTTTTATGTTATTTTATTTCCGAATAGTAAAAATTTCGAATTTTTGCTTAGTACTTTACAGACATGTGTGGAAAAATCAAAACCGCACTGAGAAATCACCTTGGAAAAATCTGTATTGCTATTTTTATTAATATCTAATTCACTTTATGCCGTAATTTGAAATCGATTTAATAGATGGTAACTTCTTTTTCACATACGATGATAATTCATCTATCTTTATTTGTACATATACTAACGCAAAATATTTATTACACTGCAAACTTCTATTCACGACGCGACATAACACGAATGATGAAAAGAAAAAAAAGGTAAACAACTGTCAAATATGCATATGGCTTTAAATAAGCAAGACACCGGCTTCAGAAGCACTTCTAAAGCTGACATTAAGGCATACAGACTATGAAACTGCTTTTCTAGAGTTGATAAGGAGCAAAATAGTGCTCTCAAACTCATGAAATTTACTCCAAATAAGTCGTACAGTGGCTCTAGAAGCGTATATAGAGTTAATTGTGAAACATGTAGCTACGAAAAATAACTTTAGAAGCGCTGTTAGAACTTACAACGAGCTTAAAATGTTACTTGGGATAGTTCTCAGCATAAGACACGAGACTAGAGGAGACTGACCCATTCAAAAGAGAGCTAAAATGGTTAATCCACTGAGAAAATGAAATATTTGAGGCGGTATTTCTAAACATACGCCTAAAATGATGCACTATACCCCAAAACTCTTTGCTTCATGAGACAGATTTAAGTCTGTCAGCCAGCTTTTTGTAGTAACAAACTTTTTTTCCAGAGCATTTTAACTTAAATAATTTAATAGCATCAGCGTTAAGAGTTCTAATCAAAGGGCAGTTTGTTGAACGTAATATATTAAGGAACTTATAAGCCCGAGAGCGTGCATTAAAGCAGCAGTTATCGAACCACGGTTCTCTTTTTTCAATAATTCTCGTGTATTGCTTACTCCCACTATGTGAAGCTTCTTTTAATTTTGTGACAAAAAACGGTATGGCATCAGAAGGCAAACACTAATAGGCATATGTTCTGAAAAATATTTGAGTCATTAGAGTCATTAATCAGATTCAGGACATCTAAAGAGCAGCAGCAGTAGTCAATAATCGAGCAACCTTAGCCTGAAATAAAAGTCAGATTTTCACTTTCATCACTGGGAGTTCGTCCATTCATAATAACTAAACCATTATCAGAGCAAAATTCTAAAAATTTATTTCTCCTAGAGTTAAATTCACTATCTTTGGAGTTTCTCGTGGTCGAGATGTTACCTCGAGAAGATACTTCAACAACTTCAACTGGAAAAAACTGTTTATTCGTTGTACGCGCGTTGCAATCTCCTATCACAATTCATGAACATTCGACTAGAAGAAGGTGGACAAATTAATGAAATCAGAATCCCATATGTTATAATTAATATAACTCGGCAAAATGTAAAGTCTTTTAGTACATAAAAAGGTTATTTTTATTAGTGGCAAGTCATTAATACTTACATATTTCACATTTTTACCGATGGAACTCTCTTTCTTAAAGCCAAATAAAAGTCCCCCGCTGGCCCCACCGAAATTGCTGGTTCGCGTAGCAGGTACCCATTTAAGACAGAAACCAGAAAAATACTTTTCAAAATCAGTGTAATTCTCTTCCATTACAAATGTTTCTAGAAGCAAAAAGATATCAAAAGATTTAATAAAGTTGAAAAAGTTAACATACAAATTTTACTCCGAAGACCTGTTATGTTGTAGCAAACAATTCTAATGTCTAAAAATACACTATTGATACTTATGATACTATCCGAGGAGTTGCAACGTCTTAGTCATTGGGAGTTCCTGTCAGTGGGGATCACCTTTGAGTCTTGATTTTCATGTGCAGAATTGTTGAACCATTGTAGGAAATCAAAACAAAACATCTCCTTTAGCGCAGGAAAACCACATCGACCATCCAATGTGAGGCCGCTCTCCTCGTGCCAGTAGAAAATTTTGTTTTGGAGAAGCATACGGTTCTTTTTAATCATAATCCTCTCTGCAGGCCCCTCAGTAGTGACTGATTGTGAAATAATCTTTCTTTTTATCTTTGATAATAAGCCCTGATTACAAAACACACATTTATAAAATGTTTGTCTGTCCGTCTTTTTTTTTTTTTTTATAATAAGCGCGCACTAAAGGGATTAGTCTACCCTTAATATGGTGAACACAGTACGAGCATTAGGAAAAAAGGGAGGGGTTTGAAAGGAGATGCCGATGAACATTAGTTTTGAAGTTCTGAGTTTTGAAATGCGATGGAAAAACAGAGGCGGGTAATGCGTTCCACATTCGTGTAGTGCGGCTGAAGAAAGAATCTCTGTATTTAACGGTACGTCCGAAATTGGACTCTAGGGTAAACTGATGAGCATTAATTGAAGCGCGAGTATTACGGTTGAATTGTTTGAGGGGAGGAATGCGGCAAGCTATTTCTTCTGAGCATTGCTTATAAAAATAACGATAGAACAACGTGAGACATGATACGTTACGACGGTGCTCGAGAGACGTAATTGTATCAGTTATTGACCTATCACCTATCATTTTTATAGCTCTATTTTGTATTCTATCCAAGAAACTCAACGACGTTATTGGAGCACCTGCTCAGATGTGGGAGTTATATTCGAGCTTTGGACGAATATATGCCTTTTAAATAATGGCTAGATCAGACGGGGAGAAAAATTTCTTGCATCTTCGGAGGAAACCTAAACATTTCGCAGCAGATTTAGCGGTGTCAAATATGTGTTCATTCCACAGAAGGTGGTTTGTAATGCACATACCGAGAACTGAAAGCTGTTCGGTTTCCTCGATGCAAGTACCACTCATGGAAAGTGGCATGGAAGGAAGGTTTCGCCTTAATGAAAGTAAACAGCATTGTGTTTTTGAAGCATTAAATTCTACGCGATTTTTTATTCCCCATTGGACAATGCTATCAAGATCAGAATTTAATGAGCTTATCATATTAAGCCGTTCAAGATCCACTTCCGAAGAACATGGGCGAGAATCAGGAAACGAATATGAAAAACTGAGGGTACTATCATCAGCAAAACAGTTGAGTGGATTAGAAGTTGCAGACAGGAGATCATTTATAAAAATGAGAAAGAGAGTCGGAGACAAAACGGAGCCCTGGGGCACACCAGCATTTATTTTGTGGGTTTCACAAAATACGCATTTTCGAAAGAAGAGCCAAACTCTATCAAATGCCTTTGAAATATCAAGTGCAACAATCTTACTTTCTCCAAAACGATGTAAAGATTTGTTCCACTGCTCGGTGAGATAAACTATCAGATCACCAGTGGACCTGTTGCTACGAAAGCCGTACTGCCAGTCATTTAGAAGCTTCCGTTCCTCAAGATATTTCTTAAGTTGAAAGTTAATCAAAGTTTCCATGACCTTGGATAGAAGGGACGTAAGTGCAATTGGTCAGTAGTTTGAGGGTGAGGAAGATTCGCCTTTTTTAGGGACAGGCTGGACAAGTGCTGTTTTCCATCTACTCGGGAAGAGACCAGTAGAATAGGACAGATGAAAAAGCTTACGCAGTGGATTTGCCAGCGTGGAAGAACACCTCTTCAGAACGATGGGGGGGATACTATCCGGGCCAGCGGATTTGTGAATGTCAAAATCTTTAAGAACTCTTGCTACTGTACGAGTGCGAAAGAAGATTCGTCCCATGAATCCGTTTACGCGCTCAAGTACTGGCGGAGTCATGACACTATCAGGCAGTGTTGAGTTGGCAGCGAACTGCCTCGCAAGTAGGTTAGCTTTGTCAACAGAGCTAACAAATGGAGTGTCATTGAAGACGAGCGTTGGAACCGACGACGAGGTAGTGTTGCGAATATTTTTTACAAATGACCAAAAATTTTTACTACCTTTGGGACATTGTAGTATTTTTTGCCTTAATTCTTGATCATGCAAAAATTTGGTTCGTCGAATATGGGCGTTGCTGGCCTTTCTAGCTTGTTTGAACTTTTTTCGGTTTTCCTCAGTGGGATTGGCCTTATAACATTGAAAGCTTACCTCTTTAACCCTAATAACCTCTTTGCAGCTCGAATCAAACCATGTATTCTCTTTCGGTTTGATTGTTTTAACCCTATCCGGGATGAAATTTCTCATTCCGGAGAGAATTAAATTTGTTATCATATCTGCACTGGAACCAACGTCACTATCGAGGAAGCATAGCGACCAGTTAAAGTTTTTGAAGAATTCGTTGAGTCCCTCCCAGTTGGCATTCTCGTATTGCCAGACAGTTCTTTTGGGTGCTTTTTCTTTAACTGGGTTTGTTTGACATGAGAAATTTGCAGATATGACACAATGGTCTGATGTGCCTAGAGGCGATAATACACTAACTGTGTACTTATCAGGGTCAGAGGTAAGAAACAAGTCTAGAGTGTTTTCAGCTCGACCATTAACGTCCGATATTCGAGTCGTCAACTAGCTGAGTTAGGTGATTTAACTCAGCAAAGATCTCGGTATACCTTCCTTCGGGTGTTGTCTGGCCAGAAAAGCGAAGCCACGAAGAATTGTGTACATTGAAATCGCCCGTAACAACGATTTCGGTGCGAGGATAAAGGGAAACAATCCTTTGAATAGAGTCGGACAGAGCGTCAAGTTCATTTGAAGTTGAATTACTGTCCAAATTGGGGCTCCGATAAATAAAACATGTATGGATGATGCGCTTATTAAAATTTGTGTTTACACATGGACCGTATTGTGGTTGAAGTTGGTATGCGACATCATTCCATATATAAACGGCGAGACCATGGTGGGAGAAGAATAATGGCACTAAGTTATACCCAAATAGGTTAAATTCAGAATAATCCGTATTTTCACTTATTTGTGTTTCGCTCAGTGCCAAAACAGCTGGCCTGTTTTGTACAGTATAAATGTACACTTCACAGAAATTGGATCTTAGCCCACGAACGTTGGCATAGTCGACCCTGAATTCGTAAACCATTTCAAAACTCAAAGAAACTATCTTAAACCTATTCGGACAATTATCTATAATGATTTCATTATCTAAATCCCAATTGAAACTTCACAAAAACAAATTGTCAATAGTGTTTTGCCTTATTGACAATTTGAGCTGATCCGTCCCTGTTGGCTATATAGTAAAAAAATCAATAATATATCCGAGTCAGATTTATATCTGGCACTGCAAGAAAAGTTTCTTCTCACAATACCACAGTTATTATAAAAAAACTAATTTTGAAAGAAGAAAGGGGAGGGAAAAAGAAAGGATTACTCACTGTGCTCATTGCCATTTAACACATCGCGACACAATTTTTATTATTTTTTTTCATCATGATCACTGGTGGATGATTTGTTTTTGCTGCTTGTTGATGAGCAGTTATTTCAGTGGTGGATGTTGTTGTTGTTGATATTATTTTTTTTTGTGTGATGATGGAGAGTGATGTGGTGGCTTAATGTTGTTTGTTGTTGTTTATTGCACTTTAATTTAATTATTTATTTATTTTTTTTTTGCACGGCGCGACTTTTGTAGGGTTTTAATAATTTAATTTAATTTAGATGGATGGATGAGTGCTTATTTAATATTTATTTATTTATTTGTTTTCGTTTTGTGTTTGATTGAAAATAAAGTAGGACACCAACATTAATAGAGACACATCGAGAAAAACTTAATTTAACGAGACTAAAACTTTCACAACGTGTGTTGCCGATGAGAGGCAGAGAGGTCGGTTGTTTGTTCCGGCTTACCTCGGTACTTTTACTGACTGCAAGCTAATGCTGTAGCGGGTAAAATAGGTTTTTTTAATTACTCTCTAGATGGCGCTAGCTCGGGTGACTTTTTTCCCATATTCGTATATTTGAACCGATCAGGAACTTCTGGATCTATTTTAACGATACTTCCACTGACAAATAGCTGATGTGGTAGGCAGTTACTTATGAAGTATATTATCCAAATATGGCGCTGAGATAGCTTTTTCGAAATCTTATATATGAGCTTTAAAGCTTTTGACAAAAATGTTGGACCTATTGCATTATAACTACGCTTTCAAAATCAATGCTTTCTTACTTATTTTTTTTTTGCGGCAGCAACGCGCCGTATAACAGCTAGTTTAAAATAAATATTTGTGTACCCAATTTTTTTGAGCTCCGGAAGTAAAACTCTTGTGTCGTTTTTAAGCCAAACCGTGAGCATCTGCTTAGAAAAATCGTTTCAGTGATTGCTAAAATACAGACGGATTAAGATTGATCTTTTAAAAGGCTTAACTTAGGGTAAAATTTTAAATTTTAGATTTCCTGTAAATTTAATTTGTTTTGGTGCTTATCTCTGATAAGCATATTTTTCTCCACACCATTAGCAACGCCATCTGTATGTCATCGTTTCCAAAACTTAAAATAGGTTTAAAGTGAACATAGCCGTTTTATTGTTTGCTGCGTAAGCACTTCACGCCGAAACACGGCTAACATTTTAAGATGTGTCTACCGAATCTCTGAAAAATGCTTAGCTCCCGGTTAAGATTTAAAATTAAAATTATTGTTTTCCAGTTTGGATTATTACTTATACATGTACAGAGTCCAAGAACATAGAACCAAAAAGCTTTTTAAAACAATAACGAATCCAAAAACATAGAACATAGCTTCTCTCAACAATAACGAACCAACTGGCTATCAAGCCGGAGGACTGGGTTCAAGTCGAGCTTCCAGATTCGATAACATCTAATGTTTTTTCAGGGGCACTGCCTCTTGCGAGGAAGTGATAAATCCTCCAAGAGTATCATTGTCATGAAAAGTGCTTCTCATCAGTCGTTCAGAAAAAAAAAATTTTCTTTAATTAATATAATATTTTTTTTAGAAAAGCTATGAAAAAATAAAGCACACCATTATCATTCAGCTATCTAGGCCTTTCCTAAAATAAAATTTGGTTAATATCCGTTGAGTCGGTAACGAGAAAGTAAAAACTAAGAAAAATCGTTATATGACAGGAACCGTTAAAACTGTTATTGAAGAATAACGGTTTCAATCGTCTAAAAGGCCTTTTATGCAGTAATACTCATGTTAAGTATTATCAAAATCGTAAGAGCCGTTTTCGAGAAAAACAAGTTTTTTCATTACCGTTATATGGCAGGTACCGTTACTTTAAGGCCTAGAAAAAAAAATTGAAAACCCCCCTGTAGGTCACAATAAAAAGCATACATACCAAGTTTGAAGGATATCGGCCCAACTGTTTAAGCTGCAGGTGCGAATGACAGACTGACAGACAGACTGACAGACAGACACACAGACAGAATTTCCAGACCCACTTTTTTCGACTTTGCTATCATCGTAATGTCATGTTTGCTTGTTATCTCACAACTTGCACAAATTCATAACTTGCCTTATAGTATTTATAATCGCAAGTAAAAATTGAAAGAGATCAAAACAAATAAATATATTCTACTATTTCAGAGTATGATGTGATGTGTTGACAATGTAACAGTTGAAGCAAATTTCGAACAAGTTACACACCATAACTTCTATACAATATTTAAATATTATATTTTAAAAGTGCTTTTCCAAAGAAAGTTTAATAAAAGTAAATTTTATTAATCGACAATATTTAAAATTAAATAAATCTATTTCTACAATATTTTCGGTGATATTAGTGAAAATACCAACATTATATAGATAACCTTAAAGCTTAAATAGAATATTATCGTTAATACTAATTTAGTTTCCATTATTTCTTAGTTCCTTAAAATATAATAAATTTAATTAAATTAATTTAATTTCATTACATTTTAATTACTATTTGAACTGCCATAGTTTTTATTGCCCTAAAACCGCATAACTCCCACGCAAATCTAATACATACAAAAAAACAAATCGGATAACTCCATAACCTGCTCTAATTTTCTAATGAAACCACGGAAACGAATAAAATATAATTGAAATAATAGATTTTAATAATGATGTTCTAATGACATTTAGTTTTTTTTTAGAATCATGCCATTTAAATGAATGGGACGATTTTTAGTGTCTCTTGTTAAGTTAGCTAATATGGAGTTGATTGATTTGTGAATTAAGGTATCGATATGTCAAATAAAAAGTTGACATACATATTTCGAATCATGATTTATAGAAAAAGTTGCTTTTTTCCCCTTCAGATCAACTTTTCGGAATTCGACAATAATCTCGATTTGTAGCAAGATTTACGCATACTTAAGAGATTTTATATTCCTTCTGTCAGATGAGCCTTTTAATTATGTCATGTGATTTATTTAATTCAGTTAAAGCTGTCATTAAATCTCATCACTGAACATTTTCTTTTTCAATTTTAAGAAAATTTGTCGAATATTTCATTTCATTTTATTTCATTTATTTTCTGCAAAAAAGTTACACATTGTACTTCAAGATAAATCTCATATAAATAAGTACCTCTCAAAATTTTAATTACATTTCTCTATCGGTATTAAAAAAATAAAAATTGGAGTTATAAACTATACCTATAATATGATTAAATGTGAACAAAAAAATATGTTTATATTGAAATTTGTATATAATGTTAGTTCAAAATAAATAAAAGTAATATTAAAGAATATAATTAAATTATTAAACATTATTATTTAAACAAATAATTCAGTTCCAATTAAGTTATTTCTGATATGTGTTTGAGCAGCTCTTCCCGAAACCCCCGTGACGAAATTATTGTTTGCAGTCGATATGGAAGAATATTCCTTAACTTAATTGCGTTAACAAAAAAAGATTGTTCTCCCACAGTATGTGTAAAATGCGAAACTACAAATTTTAGTCCTCTTAGAAGCTAACGAATTATAGTATTTTTCTATTAAGAATAAACACTATTTGGGCAAAATTGATGAAATATTGAAATTGAATGATCAATGAAATCGATTTCCATCATAACCCAGCAAATTTCTAAATCTGTGTATGCGACTACATTGTTCACTTTACAGATTTTGAAAGACCATTCGAATGCTTGTACCCAAGTAGAGCTGAGTGGTTTAATAATGAAGTTTTACAACCTACAACCTAATTCATCTTTACAGACGGCTCAAAAATTGATACAGAAACTGAAGCTGGCTTCTTCTCAGAAGATCTGAATGTAGAAGGCTCGATCAGATTACCCCGAAACAGCTATGTATTCCAAGCAGCTTTCAGAGTGGCCTCAACGATGGCACTACCCCGAGAAGACATTACCATTTTTTTCAGTCGTTCAGCAACCGTGAAAGAGTGCACATCGTTGGCGACTTTCATTGTGTAAATTATACTTAGAGACGCGAGTGTGTAAAGTAGTATTTGGTACCTACCATTTTCAAGTGGCAAGTTAGCCTAGGTAGTAGAGTGGCAGACGACAATGATATAGATAATGAGTTTTTTTTAATAATTTTCTCGTTAGTTTTAAGTTATCATGAATTTTAAATATAAGTTATTTTACGTCGAAAGGCATGGTTTAAGTATAGTCACAGTTTAATTTAGAGCGCCCGCATGGGGCCAGTAAGTTAGTTAAGTTAATATGTAAGCTAGTTGTTTAAGATTTTTTGTCTAGCATTAAGATAGATATAAGAAAATGAAAAATAAAAAATGAATTAAAAATGAGAGTGGCAGACGACAGAATTGAAGGTCGTGGGTTCGAGCCCCATCCCGGGCAAGGTTATTTTTTAAATAACTTTTGGCAAGAAGTTTCAAGGAGAAGAAAAAAACAAGATCAGATGGTCAAGTCCACGGGGACATCGAAAGATGATCCCCCAACAACAACAAAACAAGCTGTGAAATCAGTTGATGGAACAGCAGATCATAAGGTACCGGGACCATCCAGAGTCCAAGCAACAACAGCTACAGCAGTGGTACCATCCAAAGCTGTGAAGACAACATCAACGACAATGTCAGCGTCATCAACACGTGTTAGGCCAGCAGCAGTACAGCAGCAAAAACATGCCTTGCAAAAGGCAAATTAGAACTCCGAGAAGAGCTCAAGAGAAGAAAACGGATAAAATACAAACCGAATCCGGTTAAGGTGCGCACACGGCAATCCGGTGGGCGTGGACGTTCTGCTAAGGCCTCAGCGCAAGAAAAAATCCAGAAGCAGCTGGACAGTTCCTCCAACGATGACGAAGACAGCAACAACGACAATAACAAGGAAGACAACGACGAGGCTGAGGCTAATGTCGTAATCGTCAATGAGGCTGAAGAAGAAGTTTCTAATAATCCAGAGCCTGTCAACGATATCGCCAACGTAACAGGTGAAGAAAATGCAGCTGACGCAGATGCCGAAGAAGACATATCCTACATGTCAGTAGAAGGAGAAAGGCACTATGTCAGTGGCGATATAGTGGATCTGACTGATGAAGAAGAGAACGAGCGGATCAAAACACTCACCGAGCAGATTTCTTCGCTCATCGAGTTAGTGGAAGCACTGAAGAAGAAGCAGGAGGTAAGAAGGGACAAGGAGCGTCAGGTGGCTCTTGAGCAGCGCACCCGTCAACAAGCGGAACTAGAAGCTAGGCAACAGCAGCACCCAACTAACAATTTTACTTGTGTAAGGTCCAATTTGAAAAAATTAGTAAGCTATTATTTCTTTAGTGTTATCATAAGGCTTATTTAAAGATGTTAACTGTTATTTATTGAATTTTTTAAATAATAGCTTCCTTAAAGCATTTGGCAGAAAATACTCGCAAGTCATACGGAGGGACGATACAATCGCTTTTCATAAGGTCGCTGTAAGGTTTGTCAAAGTTAGTCAGACAAAATCTAAATGTAAAGGCTTGCGTAAAGCTTTATACTCGAAATCAATGACAAGGCTTGTTAACCGAAGCAATTCGAATAGTCAAAATATTTTCTTCCAAATTAAAAACGTGTGATTTAGAATTTTATTTATTCAAGTCCATCATTATTTTATAAAATGTAACTATTAATTTTATGCAATAATAATTTGTAAAACGTTTTATTTTAAGACAATATTGATACGTCGAATTTATTATATGTATATAAATGTACGATAACCCATTTGACTTGTATAGAGTTATCACAAGACTTCTTTAAGGTTGCTAAACATTTAATGCGGCTATTTGCAATCGTTGTTACATTCCCCGCGCCAGATAGTTTTTTTATATTGGGTTTAGGTTTCGCCAAAATGTCATGTGTACAGACACGTTTAGTTTTCACCATTTACTAAATTTCAATATTAAAAGATACACAATAACACAATAACACAATAACACAACACTTTATTTTGCACAAAATTTCCTTGCGATAGCTATTGCTCGCATAAAAGTAAACAAAGAAATGTGCCACATTGATTTGTTTCTTGATAACAGCTATTGCTCACATAAACAAAGTATCTCTTCTCTTAGTAGTTAATACCAAACTAAAGAAAACTATAGTTCCCTTAAGAAAGCTATTGCTCGCTAACATAATTATACCACATGTAGAGGCGTACCGAGAGAGAGGTGTGGGGGGTGTCTCACCCCCCCAAGAATTTCCAGAGTCGGTCAAGTCGGCAGTTTTGAAAATTTAAAAATTTATAAAACTGCAGTCGGCATTTTCAAGAGTTTCAAACTAAGTTCAGCATTAATTAAAGGCTTTTAAATTTACAAAACAAAAAAGTCGGCATTTCCAATTTTTTGAATTTTTAGTATAAAAGTTGGCATTTTCATAGGTTTTTATACTTATTCTAGCAAGAAATTCGGCATTTTCAATTTTTCGAATTTTTCGAGTGAATTGATGGCTTTAGCATTATAATACATATAACTGTGTTTATAATTATAAAATGTTTAATTAATTAACTTTAAAATCAAAAACATTCATTAAAAATAATAAATATTCCCTTGCATTATATATATGTATTATATAAATGTATTATATAAATCTAAATTCATGACACTACTTCATTATTATTTTCTTCTTATATAAAATACTGTTGCATCAATTATTTATTTATTTATTCCATTTATATTATTGAAAACTATTCATAAAAACAAATTCTTTTAACTAGATACATATTTATTAATATTTTAAATAAATACATTGCTCTTAAAAGAATTCACGTGTTATATTTTTTCAATATTACAGTTGATACTCAATATTTTTACATAGTTTCATGGAAATTTATTGATTATTCAAAACATCCAGTCATTTTTTTACTTTTTAGAATAGCGATGACTGCAGTGGGCAAATTTCCAAAATAAGTCGGCAAATTCCTAATAAAAGTCGGCATTTCAGTAAAACTCACCCCTCCACGGCTCGACCTCTCGGTACGCCCCTGACCACATGGAAAATATGACAGGTGGTTTGTTTGTTAATGACAGCTATAGCTCACATAAAAAAAGTATCTCTTCTCTTAGTAGTAAACAACAAACTAAAGAAAACTATAGTTCCCTTAAGAAAGCTATTGCTCGCGTATGACAGGTGGTTTGTTTGTTAATGACAGCTATAGCTCAAATAAGAAAAGTATCTCTTCTTTAAGTAGTAACAAATTAAAGAAAACTATAGTTCCCTTAAGTAAGCTATTGCAATACGAAATTATTATTATTATATATTACCAACAGGCAAGTAATATAATAATTATAAATTAAAAAAAACTGCTTATGCTGAATTTTAAATCGAACTGTATAGCTACATATCTGTTCCTATAGTACAAAATAGGTACCTACATGGTATCAACTGGTTAAAATTCGATCTTCGTTCTGTATACATAACATTGGCCTGGTGGATGAATGTTTGACTGTTTCTAAGTTTTTATATAAAATAAAATAAAATGTCTTGGAAAACGAGTTTTTAAAAATTTTCTCGTTTAGTTTTAATTAATTTTGAATTTTAATTTAAGTTAGTTTTTACGCCCAAAGGCATTTTTAATATATAGTTATAGTATAATTTAGAGCGCCCGTATGGGGCCAGTAAGTTAGTTAAGTTATTCTGTAAGCTAGTTTTTAAGGTTTTTGTCTAGCATTTAAGTAGTTATAAGTTGAATTAAAAATAAAAATTGAATTAAAATTGCAAAATTGAATGTTTGACTGGGGTGCGTTGGGTCGCAAGTTCGATCCCTGGTTGAGGCAAGTAAGTTTTTCAATAATAATTAAATTAAATATCTAGTTTTCAGGAAAGGCATTGAAGAAACTGAGCACTTGAATGAAGAAAATATGGTCTCAGAAAAAAATAATCGAAATAAAAGATAAAGAAAAAAATAAAAGAAAAAAGGCGTTAAAAAAATTTATTTAAATTTTATTTGAATTTTTTTATTTCGGTAAGATTTCCGTAGTGACTTCTGTAAGTCCTTAGCGAAACACTTAAAAAGAAACTATTGCTTTCTTAAGAAAGTCTAGACAACTATTTAGCGAAACAAAAAGCCTTTCGTAGCAAAGTATTGTTTCCATTGCAAAGCCTTCACCAGGCCGTATCCAAACTGTTTATGAAGAGTTATAACTTCGCTTATGTGCGCCAAATAGGTTTCTATAAGATTGATTACAGTTGTAATAGAAATAAGAAAATAGCTTCTATTGGCCTTTATGAAAATTAAATTGTTACTTGGGCAGCCTCCTAAACAACAACAACCACTCCCAGTCCAGCAGCTGCAACATTTGACTCAGAAGACACAGCAGCCGCCTCAGCAGCCACAGCATCAGCCTCACCAGCTTTAACAGCCGCAAGCAAAAAAACAACAACAACAACCACAACAAAAACGACAACAGCAACAACAACTGACACAGAAGCAGCAACAGCAACAACAACATCAACAGCAGTCACAACAACCGAAACAACAGCAGCAGCCACAAGCTGAGCGAGGTAAGGTGCCACACATTAATACTTTTAAAATGGAAATTAAAGATACCATAGAAATATGTAGGTCGGTTGTTGGCAACAACTTTACTATTAAACGCTTAAATTCAGATATTCATTCGAGTCAGTGTTCGTCCTTGGAACTACAAAAAAGTAGAAGACCTTCTGTCACAAACAAAAACAGAATACTATAGTTTCACCCCAAAGGAAGACAAGCTACAAACAGTCCTCCTGAAGGGTATCGAATCCTCTACGGATCCGCAGGCGCTCTTAACGGAGCTCCGTCAATTGGGAGAAACGGAATTTACCTTTCTTTCTAGTTCAACTCTCGCCCCAAAGAAAATTGAGTGGTCTAAGGTTATATTCCTTAGACCACTCAATTTTCTTTGGGGACTACCAAGTTGTATGATGGGAAAAATAAAATAAGCAGAGACATGCTTCAATGCATGAACTGCCACAGGTTCGGACACGTTGCAGTTAACTGTGGTATGGACCCAGTCTGCGTTAAATGTGGAGATACCCACAAAACACAGGTAGACAAACAGGTCCAAGTGCCTACAGCTCCTATGCCAGAAGCAGATCTGATGCAGGTGTTGCTGACCATTCATGGTCAGTTAACCGACGTGCAAAAATAGATCAGGGAGCAGGTGGCTAGGGTAGATTACCTCTACTCTATTCTTCCGGCAACGCTAAATGGTTAAAGGCTGAGCGACCCTTTAAGATTCTAGCTGTGAATGTAAATTCGCTGATTAGGACCGAACGTAGAGCAAACCTCTTTCATTTGCTGCAAGACCAAAGTCCTGATGTGCTTATGGCTAGCGAAACTAAGCTAAACCAGAAACACAAACTGACTTATAAAAATTACAATATCGTAAGAAGGGATCTGCCCCACTCCTCTCAAGGGGGTGGGGTCGCAATCTTCATACGAAAGGGTATTAAACATAAAGTTATATAATATAATAGTGAAGTGCGAAGATTTGGGATGCTAGAAACTTGCATCGTTTGCATTCCTCTCCAGCAAGGGAAAATAATGTACGCAATCGCGGTGTACGCACCTCAGCCGGCTAATTTTATCGCAGAGTTCGAAAAACTGTTTTTAATGCTTAAGACTGAACTTGGATGAAAATTATTATCTCATGGCAGGGAACTTGAACGCCAAACATGTAGATTGGGGAAATCAAGTACAAAATCCTAGAGGGAACCATCTTTTTAATTTGATGGGACGATACAGTGTTGAGTGTAGGATCGACCTTCTGGCTACAGATAGACCGTCATTTCCGAGAAGTGGTAGTTTTCTGGATCTTTTACTGCTTGACTCACGACTAGTTATAACTGACGCAACAAATCAACTGACAAGAAACTGCTTACGAATAATTGATTATGACAGTGATCACTGCGGACTCGCCACCGTAATACAGTTTCCAAGCGAACTAATGGAATTGGATGAGTTACAATTTCAGTAAGACGCGTTGGCCACGCTTCTCCAACACCTTGGCAAGAAAAATACGTTTCGAAGACATTTTTCCACCAAATGACAGGAACCTGATGAACGTCGAGATTGGCAGGTACCTGGATCAAATGGATACAACAATAAAACGAACAATTAACATAACAATCCCAAAATATAAGGAACAAGACCCTGCTGGTTTATACAAGAACGCGACAATCGACGCACTACACTGACAAAAATGTGGACTGGTGACTAGATTGAAACTTCTTTACAGACGTTTCACGGACACACGTGATCTGGAGATTAGGACATTGAAGTCGTCGATCAAAAACATTAATGTTCTGATTAAAAAAAATTATAGATTGTCTATTAATTTATATTGGGATAACAAAATTCGGGCCGTTAATTCTAGCGACATTAGTATGTTTCCCCAAATAAATAAGATATTTAGAAGAAATGATCAAAACTTCAGAAGACAACAGATAACGAAGACGTACTTACGATTGCGGGAATAGATCTGGAGGGTGCCGTTTTCGATGATAACTTTTTTATGATAGAAGATCCGCAAGAAAAGGTAGAAGCTGTAGGGGCTGCTTTCCAGCAATTGTATAAGGTGAATGCTAGCATTCGTCCGAATCATGGAGAACAGAGCCTTGCTGCACAATTTCTATCTGGGAATTAACATAACGCAATTGCGATCTGAGAATATTGGTTTCACCGGGTTCAATGATGAAAAATTGGCAAACGCCACCACCGCCGAGTGAATTGGACCCAGTTCATTGTTAATTTCGAAGGTAGAACTTCAAATAATTTTTCAAACATTAAAGAAAAAGAAATCAGCAGGGGTCGATGGTATACCCAACATTGTGTTACGACATCTCCCTGAGGAAGCAATAAACATTTATACCACACTGTTCAACAACGCATTGAAAAATGCATATTATCCAGTGAGTTGGAAAACAGCTGTGGTCCATCCTCTTCCCAAAAAGGGAAAGGACAGCTACAATCCGGCAAAATTTCGGTCGATAAGTCTTCTTCCAAGTATCAGTAAGGTATTCGAGAAGATTCTCCACAGAGCTCTGTTCAAGTGGGCTGAGGACAAAAATATTATCCCAGACAATCAGTTTGGCTTTAAGGCGGGACATGACACTATTCATGCCGCGTCTAAGTTATTTTCTGATATTCAATGGAACAAAGCGAAAAATCAATGCACGGGTGCCGTTCTGGTTGATTAAGAGAAGGCTTTCGACACCGTATGGTTAGGGGGTCTTTATCTGAAGTTAACTAGATTTGACATAAGTAAACCACTGTTATATATGCTTCATGATATGCTCAATGGTAGAAAGTTTGTTGTCAAAAGTGGCAATGTAACTTCTACCACAACATTTGACATTAAAAACGGTCTACAGCAAGGAGCTGTGAACTCGCCGATTGCGTATGCCGATAATTTTGTAGCGTACAGGACGGATCCAAAAGTTGAAGTCATTAAAAATCTCTTGCAGCGTGACTTCGACAAGATTCAGAGATATTGTGATGACTGGAAGTTAAAAAATAATTTTCAGAAATCAGAAACTATCCTGTTTAGAACCCCTTTGTCTAAGGCTTCTAGGGATACAATAAAGAACTGGAGAAATCTAGTGATCGTTGGACCAAGTGGACATCCACTGGCGAGTAAAGATGGAGTAAAGAACCTTGGTAGATCAGTACCTATATCCCAATCGACATATAGATTCGGCTCTGGCCAGAGCTAGAGAGTGTTTGCTCTGACAAGACGGTTGTTTTATGGCAGCCGCCTTGAAAACAGGGTATAGGTGATTTGCTACATGGCCCTCATCCGGCCGATGATTGCCTATGGGTGCCCTGTTTGGTTTAACGTTGCCCCATCTCAAATGGAAAAGATTCGGGTGTTTAAGAGGCAGTGTCTTAGGACCTGTCTTGGATTACACAGAACACCAAAGTCGGAGTACAAACATTATTATGTCAACAAGGTCTTATACAACGGGGCCAATACAAACAGGATAGATAACTTTTTAATTAGGCTGATTCGGGGTCACATTGCAAGAGCGATGACCTCAGCCAATGGATTTATTTTCGGGGCTTACTTCCCCAATGATGAATATAGTGAGAGCGTTCGTCTTAACGGTTTCATCCCTGGATCGACTCCTGTATGGTCGAGAACTGGAAATTGGGAACATTACACTGAAGAGCTAACAAATTATAATAAAGAGATTAGAAGAGCAAAGAGAGGCAGTTTTGCAGCTTTTTGCGAGCGTATCTCATCTACACCTGCAGCATCTAGACTGCATAAAGCTTTAGCAAAAACAACAACTTTAACATCAGTAGCGCTTAGGAACCAAGATGGTAGCTTCACTGAGAATGAAGAACAGAAAGTAAACCTGCTCTTAAAAACCCATTTCCCTGGCAGCATATTATCACAGAATAATAATCTAGAGAGAATACCTCTCAAGACAACCAGAGTAGACTGGAAAATGGCCACATCGATCTGTACGGGAAAAAGAATTGAATGGGCTATTAGTACCTTTCAACCTTTTAAGTCACCCGGAGTGGATGGCATCTTTCCAGCTTTACTGCAAAAAGGGAAGGAAGAATTACTTCCACATATCATTAGCATCTTTCGAAGTAGCGTTGCAATTGGGTATATACCAAGCATTGGGAGAAGAGCTAAAGTCATCTTTATTCCGAAAATTGGGAAGAAAGACACAACACATCCAAAGTCATTCAGGCCTATAAGTCTAACATCTTTCCTACTGAAAACTTTGGAAAAAAATAATAGATAACTTCATAAGATTTGAAGTATTAATACATATGCCTTTAAACCATCGCCAGCATGCGTATAGAGCTGGCAGATCAACCGAGACAGCACTGTACGAGCTCACAAATACCTTGCAAAAAGCGAAGGATGTAAAAGAAACAGCTTTATGTGCCTTTCTAGATATAGAAGGAGCTTTTGACAACACATCCCATGAAGCAGTTACCCTAGCCCTAACAAGGAAATGCGTTCCCACCACAATATCCAGATGGATTGGTGAAATGTTGAGCACAAGAACGGCTGAGGCATATGCTGGACAAAACATCCAGAGTATCATCACTACAAGAGGATGCCCTCAGGGAGGGGTACTTTCACCCTTGCTGTGGAGCCTAGTTGTAGATGAACTATTAGAATGTCTTACTTCACAGGGCATACGATGCATCGGCTTTGCTGATGACATTGTTATTATAGCCTATGGAAAGTTCGAAGAAGTCCTCTGTGATATAATACAGAAAGGGCTGACAATCACAAGAAAATGGTGTGTTTCAGTGGGACTAAGTATAAATCCTTCAAAAACCACGATCGTACCATTCACAAAGAAAAGACTTTTACCACATATGAGAGCAATCACATTAGCTGGTGAGATAATAGAAATGAAGAGCGAGGTAAAATATCTAGGTATTACACTAGACAGTAAACTCCTCTGGAATAAGCATGTAGAACAAACTGTCGGGAAAGCCACGAAAGCCCTAATGATATGCAAGAGACTTGCAGGAAAATCATGGGGATGTAAACCAAACATCCTGAGATGGATGTACACTATAATGGTGAGACCCATCATCACCTACGGTGCGGTTGCATGGCACAAAAGAACCGAACTGGAAAAAACAAGAAAGGCACTTGAAAAGGTGCAAAGGCTTGCTTGCTTATGTATCACTGGAGCCATGAGAACCTGTCCTACAGCAGCAATGGAGGTGATCCTTCATTTATCCCCACTACATATTGTCGTTGGAAGTACTGCAAAAAGTGCAATCTTGAGATTTGCAAAAGAGGGAACTGGACCAGGTAAAATCATAAGTGTCAGAGAGAAAGACTCTCTTTCTAAGTCAATGTCTTTAATAGATATACCAAGAGATGACATGGTCAAGAAGTACAACTTCGAAAAACAATATAGTTTGGAGTTGAGTAATAAGAAAGAATGGGTAGACGAATCAATAAATTATACCTACCAAACAAATGCCATCAAGTGGTACACTGATGGATCGAGAACAGCTGAAGGGAACTGGACCAGGTAAAATCATAAGTGTCAGAGAGAAAGACTCTCTTTCTAAGTCAATGTCTTTAATAGATATACCAAGAGATGACATGGTCAAGAAGTACAACTTCGAAAAACAATATAGTTTGGAGTTGAGTAATAAGAAAGAATGGGTAGACGAATCAATAAATTATACCTACCAAACAAATGCCATCAAGTGGTACACTGATGGATCGAGAACAGCTGAAGGGACTGGCGCAGGCATATTTGGGCCAAAAACCAAACTCTCTGTGCCGATGGGACAGTCCTGTAGCATATTTCAAGCGGAAATAAACGCCATAAGAAAGTGTGCAGAGCTAAATATCGAAAAAAAACTACCGTAAACGAAACATTGCAATTATGTCAGACAGTCAAGCTGCACTAAAAGCCATAAACTCGTACGCCATTAAATCCAAACTGGTATGGGATTGCGTAGAACAACTAAACGAGTTAGGCAAACTAAACAAAATCACCCTTTATTGGGTACCAGGCCATGAAGGTATCCAAGGTAATGAAGAGGCAGACTCTTTGGCAAAGATAGGGGCAAAAACGGCACTCATGGGGCCAGAACCCTACTGCGGTGTTGGCGAAAATGTGATTAAAAACAGAATCAAAACAGAAGAGGAGTCCAAAAGAAACATTACCTGGAACGGACTTCCTAAGCTAAGACAGGCAAAAATGCTACTTGGGAACTACAACCAAGTAAGATTCAAAGACTGCATTGGCTTAAGTAGAAATAACCTAAGAATAATCACGGGCTTCCTCACGGGCCACTGCAAACTCAAAAGACACCTGAGTATCATCGGTATAACAAACGATCCGATATGCAGATTCTGTAATGAACACGAGGAAACTCCAGACCATCTAATTGGAAAATGTGAGGCACTACTACAAAAAAGACTCACACATCTGGGGCGTTACCAGATAGAAGAGAGCGAACTACCCTCTCTGAAGATACTCCAATTACTAAAATTCATCAAGGCCATAGGACTTGAAGAAGAGCTGTAGTATGAGAGTTCTCATCCGGATCTAGATGGGGGCACAATAGACCTTAAGGTCGCAGTGTATCTAACCCCACCATTAATTCATTCATTCATGGTCGAGACGTCGGCTCTGGGAACGGAGCAGAGCGTCTATAGTTCAGTAGAGCAGTGCCCCTTCGGGACAAAAAGGACTTGGATAAGCAAGTTAAAAAATACTGGTGGTTGGGTGACCACCTTGATATTGATGGTTAGTCAAAGTTGTTGCCTTGGCTGACCTATGTATTTCTAAGGTATAAAAAGGTAGATTAAGTAGGACAGTGACGGTGGCACCAAAAATAGATAAAAAAATCCAAAAAAAATGTTTGTTTGTGGATATGTGCGTGAGCGCATACATATGTATATGTCGAAATATATGCATATGTATGCGCGTGTGTGCATGTGCATAGGCTGATGGAAAAAAAAAATGCTGCTGGTGGCTGTTCTAGTTTTAAGTTATTTTAAGTATTTTTAAGTAGTTTTAAGGTATTTATTTATATTTACGTATTTTTTTAGTTTTACTTAGGTTAATTTAGTTTAATTTGGATAAAAAGTAGTTTTAAGTTTTTTTAATAAAATAAATAAAGTCATGAAAAACAAGTTTTTAAAGAATTTTCTTGTTTAGTTTTAAGTAATAATAAATTTTTAATTTAAACTAATCTTTACACCGGAAGGCATTTTTTAAATATAGTTATATTATAATTTAGAGCGCCAGATGGGGCCAGTAAGTTAGTTAAGCTAGTTTTTAAGGTTTTTGTCTAGCATTTAAGTAGTTATAAGTTTCATCCCTGGATCGACTCCTGTATGGTCGAGACGTCGGCTCTGGGAACGGAGCAGAGCGTCTATAGTTCAGTAGAGCAGTGCCTCTTCGGGACAAAAAGGACTTGGAAAAGCAAGTTAAAAAATACTGGTGGTTGGGTGACCACCTTGATATTGATGGTTAGTCAAAGTTGTTGCCTTGGCCGACCTATGTATTTCTAAGGTATAACTAGGTAGATTAAGTAGGACAGTGACGGTGGCACCAAAAAAAGATAAAAAAATCAAAAAAAATGTTTGTTTGTGGATATGTGCGTGAGCGCATACATATGTATATGTCGAAATATATGCATATGTATGCGCGTGTGTGCATGTGCATAGGCTGATGGAAAAAAAAATGCTGCTGGTGGCTGTTCTAGTTTTAAGTTGTGTTAAGTATTTTTAAGTAGTTTTAAGGTATTTACATATATTTACGTATTTTTTTAGTTTTACTTAGGTTAATTTAGTTTAATTTAGATAAAAAGTAGTTTTAAGTTTTTTTAATAAAATAAATAAAGTCATGAAAAACAAGTTTTTAAAGAATTTTCTTGTTTAGTTTTAAGTAATATTAAATTTTTAATTTAGACTAATCTTTACACCGGAAGGCATTTTTTTAAATATAGTTATAATATAATTTAAAGCGCCGTATGGGGCCAGTAAGTTAGTTAAGTTATTCTGTAAGCTAGTTTTTAAGGTTTTTGTCTAGCATTTAAGTAGTTATAAGTTGAATAAAAAATAAAAAATTCTACTTAAAAAAAAAAAAAATACCATTTTTATTGACAGCCAGGATAAAAGAAATTTCGCTTGTTGAAATAAAGTTCAAGCCTGTGAAAAAATGTCGCGAAGAGCTTAAAGTTCTTGTCACACAGCACAATATAAAACTCTTCTCGGTCCGCGGTCACGCGGGAATCATGGGAAATAAAAAATCTGACGAATTGGCAAGAAAAGGCTCAGCACTAAACCTAGAACTCTCAGAAAATATAGTTAAACTTCCTTAGGGTAATGTATGAAAACCTGTCAAAAGCTAACTCAAGATGGGCCACTCAAACACTTGTGAGGTAGCTAGAAAACTGTGGCCGCACCCGCAATACGATGAAAATAGAACAAATGCACTCATTCAAAAAGACAGGAAGTCAGTTTCCACGCTCTAGGTAAAAAAGCGGATGGTTGGACACCCCGGGATGATACTAAGAAACTATAATGGACTACGAGTATGGTAAGAAAAAGAATTGGTAAGCCCTCAAATGGGCATCACAGTGGGTCTGCAGTGACCTTAGTGTGTTGGAGGTGAGCTAATGGCTCTACGCGAACCTTAACAAACCAATGCGTCAAATCCGATATTTCTGATTTTTTTGCAGTCTTGTTATGATTTTGGCTCATGAATAATCCAAGTTTTGTGACCTCGAAAAAACCACAAAAAATTTAATTTTTTGGCGATTACAACCCTAAAGGACTAATGACAGAACCTTCTCACGACGTTTTTAAAGTAAACTAAATTTGCTAAAATAGGCGTTTTCCTTTTTTCGTTCAGTTCTAAGCTCTGAACAGAATAAGAGAGTTCGAACGTTCAGAGCATGCTCTGATCATTTGTTTTTACTCGCTCGCACACAGTCAAATTATAAATAATTTTATTTTATTAATAAATTAATTTTTACTTGCGATTAAAGGTACTATAAGCCAAGTTATGCATTCGTAAAAAAAAAGTTTTGAGATAACAATCAAACATGACATTACGATTAAAGAGAACACGAAATAAGTAGATGCGACGATTCTGTCTGTCTGTCTTTCCGCCTGTTAGTGTGGATGTATCGATACCTACAGCCTAAACGGTAGGGTCGATTTTCTTCAAACTTGGTACTCTGTATTTTTAAAGTAATATGCCCAGGCTTATTCTTGATTTGTATCCTACGACTGAAAATATCGATTTTGATAAGATTTTGTGTGACTTTTTTTTTGCCAATAATGAAGTTTTTCGTTAGAATTTTTTTTCTAAGTCACCTTATTAACGGTAACTGCCATATAAACGCTATAGAAACTTTTTTTACTTGCGGTTATTCATTAAAGTTTCCTGTTTAGTATTCTTAGCCAAAGGTAAGTAATCTGACACAAGAGCAAGTTTGTCCGACCCAGTCGTGCCTTTTATTTTGTCATTGATTTTGTTAAAAATATTATTTATAATATTTTGTTTCTACCTGCTGTAAACGATAAGCTTCTTCCGCCATTTTAATTGTTTCTGACTGCTTTATCGTTGTAACAATTGTTTATCCAAAATTTGTTCTTCATGTTTCTTCTGTCATCGATTGATTTGCTCCGACCGCTTGGTCGATTTTCCTGAGCTCATAAAGCAAGCTCTGATCATGCTCTGATTTAAAAAAAGAAATACATATATTGTACTCTGAACGTTTTGAAATAAAAAAGAAACTCCACTTTTTTTGACAACTCAGACTCTGCCTTGAACAAAAGAAGAAAAACGCCTAATATGAGACTATAATTGTCCTTCTAGAGCCAATAGTTTTCAAGGTACAGTGTTAGAGTATTACCACGATACACGGTTTTTGTCAAAAAAAATATTTCTCAACCATTAACATTAAAAAAGTGTTGAGGTAACATGAATTAACATGTTAATTCAAAAGATGTTAACAGTTCATCATTTTGCATCTACATGATATTTTCTTATTTAAATGCTGTATAATCTAATAAAAAATAACGATTGGTCAGGGTTAAAGCGACAATATGGCAATTTTTTTTCAAGCACGGGTAGTGGTTGAATAAAAATTGTTTTCGGCTAAAACGATTTTGGCGGGACTTTCACTTGCAGATAAAAAATGCTGTAGCGCGGAGTTGAGGTTATTTCATTTACTCCCTAGATGGCGCTCAGGTCGCTTTTTTTCTAGAAAAATAGTTTTTATGCCCGGTCAGAAACTAAGCTAACAGATTTTGACGGGTCTTGCCACTTTTAGATAGCTGATGTTGTAAAGAGTGACTTAGGTTGTTTTATTTACCTTCTAGATGGTGCTGGGGTCACTTATTTCAAGAAAATTCTTATCTATAGATCAATATCGCTCAAAATCACACCATTTAATAATGTAGGTAAATAATAAAAAGAAAAATAATAAAAATTAAGCCTTCGCCAAAATTTTAAATCCATTGAAGGTGGTGGTGGATAATAAATTTACTTAAGTGTAGCTTTCTCTACATAGTAAATTTAACCTAGATAGCGCTTAGAAGATGAAGGACTTAAGCGACATTTTTAAACATTTGAGTTATCATCATTTAAAGTTTATTGCCTATAACTTTTTTTATGAAAATAATAAAAATACTGCATGGATAATTTAAAGTCAATAAAACTCAGGTGAATTTAATTTTAGTTATCTTTTTTATTTAACGCAAATAGTTTTTGAGATATTTACACTTTTGTCCATTTAACACCTTTATCCAGGAACTTTTTTGTATTTAATTGAAATTTTTTTTTGTAAAGGTGTTAAGTGACTTGTTTATATGTTATAATTTATTTTTTGTTTGTTTGCTTTTTCTCTTTACCTTCTCCAGGACCTTCTGAAATTGCATTCAAATAAAACCATTGATGTTCTACAGGAACGAATTTCATCTGTTCTTTTAAATTTTTAATTTTTTTTGCAGAAAGTTGTTTCAATTTGTCTCTCTTGGCATAAAATCTTGATTAATATTAGGAAGTTTATTACTTTTGGCTATAACAACCTTACTAAAAGGAACATCTTCATCATAGCATACTTTGTAAAGGTAAGAACCATACTCCTCTACGCGAATCCATTTTATTGAGTCCCTAAATTGGACTTTTTCGTTAGAAACGTTTTTTATTGAGTTTTTGACGTTTAATTTATTTTGAAGTTCGGTTAAGGAACGAAAATGATTTTCATGTCAATTACAACGGTTTTTTTTTTGTACTTGCGGTTCTAATAATGTCTCGATACAGCTCTGCAGTGTACACAGTCTCGTGTTTTCGCAAAACCTTTTCTATTCTGCCGAAGTCTCTATCGCTATCCAAAAATGTGTGTCCTACTTCTGGAAACTTGTAGTCGATGATTTTGAAATACCCCTGAAGTATCAAGGCTTGGTACAGGCAGATCATATTAAAATTTTTATTTTGTCCAGCACATGAATCAGACCAAATAATAAGGTGATTTCTATCCTCAATGTCACTGTTTAGTTGAACAAAAGTCCATAGAGAGCTGGCTACTTCCGTGCTTCTCCTGTCACCCACTTCTTCCGTCCATGTAAACATATACGGTTTTTCTCCGTTCGACAAAATTGAGTGGACTCCTAAGTTAAAGAACCACATCTGCCTTAAATAAAATGCCTTCGATGTTGTGAGCCTTGGCAAGGGCATTGTTTGTTGCAAGTCAACAGTTAAATAAGCAACATTCACATCTTTATGCGCCTTTTCTCTGTCCTTTTTTGGTTATAGAAAGCTGACTTGTAGCTTAAACGATGCTTTGAAGTTTGTTTTCCAGCATCACATGTGCTGCATGTGTCACTACGTGAATGGCAAAAGGAAAGATTAAATTTTGTGACGAAAATATTTTTGTAATACGCTTCCTTTACAAAAAAGCAATCTTCTTTGTTCTCAAGGTCACATTTTTAAATATACAGCTTGTGCATTTTGGAAACGCTTAAAAGAGGGGATAGATATTTTTTGAAAGGGTTTTTTATTTCTTGAGCAGTGCGACTCTTCAGCAGGAAACTGTCCTATATGTTCGCCTATATAAGACGTCACTTCGTCTTTTATTTTGTTTGTGCGTACAAGATGTTTCCCCCTTTTATCCAGTGAGAGAACCGACTGTCCAGATTTAAGCTTTTGTTGTATAACTCTCAATTTTCTTAAACCGATTTGGAATAGAAAACAAAGTGCAAACTGGCACACCCGAAGCGAATTTCCATTAAGATTAATGTTATATTCGTAGGTTATGTTTCTCTTGCTTAAGGTGGCCCTTCGCTTTGGATATTTTATTTGAATGCTCCTAAATAACAGCGCATCTTTCGCGTTAATATCTAACATATAAAATCCTGACAGCATCTCCTTTCTTGCACTTAAATCGATATTTTGTGAACATTGATAGCGACAGTTTTTGCTAGGTTCACACAAGTTTCCATTGTTTACACTTTTTTCTTTCATGACCTTTTCGAGAGATATATTCCTTACCTTGTGACCTGAACAAACAAGCCTTTCGTTTCTTCCACTGAGAAGGGGTTTTCGGTTTTTTCTTAGTTTTTTTTGGTGATTTTGGAAGAACATCAGATACCATTGCTTCTTCAACTCCTACTTCTGGCTCCAACGTGGTCTCATTTTCACTTAAAGTCGTATCATTGCTACTGCTATATGCTAAATCAGGCATGTATTCATCGTTGTCTCCTACTGAAAAGTCCATTTCACTTTCACTACTATTACTTCTTGTGGAAGCTGGAAAAACAGCATTTGAAGTCTCAGAAGGGGCAATGTAATCATCAGTATCTGTGTAGATATAGGAACAAGATTTTAAGTATACCAAAGGACGAATTTTATGTTTTGTATCTTACTTTGACACTCATTATTATCTGCGGTATTTGAACTTTCACGAACTGATGTTCTTTCTTTAGCCCTTTCAGTTAAAATTAAGACAAACAATTTTTTTTTAAATAACCAATAACTGAGAATGACTTTTGCTTACCGGTGGCTTCTTGATTCGCTTTAAATACTCTATGAAGCATCTTTCCTCTCTGCAACATTTTAAACGAATTTGTTGCACCTTGAGTGAAAAGCAATAAAAATCTCTTCTGATTTTGGAAGGTAATTTAATAAATTTAAATATTTGTAAGTTCTTTGAGTATATAGAAACTTTTGATTCAATTCCGAAGACTTAATGACACAACAATGAATTAAAATGACCTCTGTCCACTCTAAGAATTTGAAACACTAATGATCTAATTTATTTCACTTACTAACAAATAATCAGAATCAGACCCATCATCATAGCAAACACAGGAAAAGTCCCGTTATGACTTCACTAGCCAAATAAGTCAACGTAGATGTGTGTGAGAAATAACGTTTTCAAATTGTGCGTAGACTATACAAAATATAGCCTTCATGTTAAGCCACCTGCGTCGGATATATTTAAATTTAAAGTAGTGTGTTGGCTCGTGCCTCTCGCGCTCACCTGTACATGCACTGATTTTTGTGGTGTTCACCTAAAATGACGCGAAATACATTGTTGTCATTGTCAATAACTTGATGAATTTTTCAAGAATAAACCAAAATAAATCTTCGATGAAGGTGTTAAATGCCCACATAACACCTTTATGCACAAAAAATTATTTAAATATAATTATTTTTGTGTATAAAGGACTTAAGCGCATTTAACACATTCATCCACAAAGTTTATTACAAAAGTGGTTGCATATAACACCTTCATCTTTGGCTAAATATGAATCTATAGGCGATAGAAGAGTACAGATGAGACAGAAATTTAAGTTTTCATATAAGACTTTCATCCGTAGGGAAAAAGCCAAATTTCAAAAAATATCGCTTAACACCTTCATCCTCTAAGCGCTTCAATTGTTTATCCAAAATTTGTTCTCCATGTTTCTTCTGTCATCGATTGACTTGCTCCGACCGCTCGGTCGGAATTAAAAAAGAAATACAAATATTGTACTCTGAACGTTTTGAAATAGAAAAGAAACCCAACTTTTTTTGACGACTCAGACTCTGCCTTGAACTAAAGAAGGAAAACGCCTAATATGAGACTATAATTGTCCTTCTAGAGCCAATAGTTTTCAAGGTACAGTGTTAGAGTATTACCACGATACACGGTTTTTGTCAAAAAAAATATTTCTCAACCATTAACATTAAAAAAGTGTAACATGAATTAACATGTTAATTCAAAATATATATATATAATATAAATATATATATATATATATAGGGCGAAACGCAATGCTTTTGGAGTAAAGGCCACAAAACCTTTAATATTGAATTTCATTCATAAATACTCCACTAAATAAATTTTAATTCGACTATTTTTAGTCTTTTTATTGTTTTTATTTGTTCATTCTTATAACTTCGCTTGGCCACGAGCATAACATCATAATTTCTAATGTCTAACTTTAATCAAAGTTCTTTAGAATAATATAATTCACAGGGAGTTTTCTCTGTAAATTTTATAAAGCAGTCGGTAATCATCGACAATTATTGCGTACTAGATTGGGTTTGATGTCATCTAGCTGATGAGCCCACCATCAAACTAGGGCGAAACGCAATGCTTTTGGAGTAAAGGCCACAAAACCTTTAATATTGAATTTCATTCATAAATACTCCACTAAATAAATTTTAATTCGACTATTTTTAGTCTTTTTATTGTTTTTATTTGTTCATTCTTATAACTTCGCTTGGCCACGAGCATAACATCATAATTTCTAATGTCTAACTTTAATCAAAGTTCTTTAGAATAATATAATTCACAGGGAGTTTTCTCTGTAAATTTTATAAAGCAGTCGGTAATCATCGACAATTATTGCGTACTAGATTGGGTTTGATGTCATCTAGCTGATGAGCCCACCATCAAACTAGGGCGAAACGCAATGCTTTTGGAGTAAAGGCCACAAAACCTTTAATATTGAATTTCATTCATAAATACTCCACTAAATAAATTTTAATTCGACTATTTTTAGTCTTTTTATTGTTTTTATTTGTTCATTCTTATAACTTCGCTTGGCCACGAGCATAACATCATAATTTCTAATGTCTAACTTTAATCAAAGTTCTTTAGAATAATATAATTCACAGGGAGTTTTCTCTGTAAATTTTATAAAGCAGTCGGTAATCATCGACAATTATTGCGTACTAGATTGGGTTTGATGTCATCTAGCTGATGAGCCCACCATCAAACTAGGGCGAAACGCAATGCTTTTGGAGTAAAGGCCACAAAACCTTTAATATTGAATTTCATTCATAAATACTCCACTAAATAAATTTTAATTCGACTATTTTTAGTCTTTTTATTGTTTTTATTTGTTCATTCTTATAACTTCGCTTGGCCACGAGCATAACATCATAATTTCTAATGTCTAACTTTAATCAAAGTTCTTTAGAATAATATAATTCACAGGGAGTTTTCTCTGTAAATTTTATAAAGCAGTCGGTAATCATCGACAATTATTGCGTACTAGATTGGGTTTGATGTCATCTAGCTGATGAGCCCACCATCAAACTAGGGCGAAACGCAATGCTTTTGGAGTAAAGGCCACAAAACCTTTAATATTGAATTTCATTCATAAATACTCCACTAAATAAATTTTAATTCGACTATTTTTAGTCTTTTTATTGTTTTTATTTGTTCATTCTTATAACTTCGCTTGGCCACGAGCATAACATCATAATTTCTAATGTCTAACTTTAATCAATACAGGGAGTTTTCTCTGTAAATTTTATAAAGCAGTCGGTAATCATCGACAATTATTGCGTACTAGATTGGGTTTGATGTCATCTAGCTGATGAGCCCACCATCAAACTAGGGCGAAACGCAATGCTTTTGGAGTAAAGGCCACAAAACCTTTAATATTGAATTTCATTCATAAATACTCCACTAAATAAATTTTAATTCGACTATTTTTAGTCTTTTTATTGTTTTTATTTGTTCATTCTTATAACTTCGCTTGGCCACGAGCATAACATCATAATTTCTAATGTCTAACTTTAATCAAAGTTCTTTAGAATAATATAATTCACAGGGAGTTTTCTCTGTAAATTTTATAAAGCAGTCGGTAATCATCGACAATTATTGCGTACTAGATTGGGTTTGATGTCATCTAGCTGATGAGCCCACCATCAAACTAGGGCGAAACGCAATGCTTTTGGAGTAAAGGCCACAAAACCTTTAATATTGAATTTCATTCATAAATACTCCACTAAATAAATTTTAATTCGACTATTTTTAGTCTTTTTATTGTTTTTATTTGTTCATTCTTATAACTTCGCTTGGCCACGAGCATAACATCATAATTTCTAATGTCTAACTTTAATCAAAGTTCTTTAGAATAATATAATTCACAGGGAGTTTTCTCTGTAAATTTTATAAAGCAGTCGGTAATCATCGACAATTATTGCGTACTAGATTGGGTTTGATGTCATCTAGCTGATGAGCCCACCATCAAACTAGGGCGAAACGCAATGCTTTTGGAGTAAAGGCCACAAAACCTTTAATATTGAATTTCATTCATAAATACTCCACTAAATAAATTTTAATTCGACTATTTTTAGTCTTTTTATTGTTTTTATTTGTTCATTCTTATAACTTCGCTTGGCCACGAGCATAACATCATAATTTCTAATGTCTAACTTTAATCAAAGTTCTTTAGAATAATATAATTCACAGGGAGTTTTCTCTGTAAATTTTATAAAGCAGTCGGTAATCATCGACAATTATTGCGTACTAGATTGGGTTTGATGTCATCTAGCTGATGAGCCCACCATCAAACTAGGGCGAAACGCAATGCTTTTGGAGTAAAGGCCACAAAACCTTTAATATTGAATTTCATTCATAAATACTCCACTAAATAAATTTTAATTCGACTATTTTTAGTCTTTTTATTGTTTTTATTTGTTCATTCTTATAACTTCGCTTGGCCACGAGCATAACATCATAATTTCTAATGTCTAACTTTAATCAAAGTTCTTTAGAATAATATAATTCACAGGGAGTTTTCTCTGTAAATTTTATAAAGCAGTCGGTAATCATCGACAATTATTGCGTACTAGATTGGGTTTGATGTCATCTAGCTGATGAGCCCACCATCAAACTAGGGCGAAACGCAATGCTTTTGGAGTAAAGGCCACAAAACCTTTAATATTGAATTTCATTCATAAATACTCCACTAAATAAATTTTAATTCGACTATTTTTAGTCTTTTTATTGTTTTTATTTGTTCATTCTTATAACTTCGCTTGGCCACGAGCATAACATCATAATTTCTAATGTCTAACTTTAATCAAAGTTCTTTAGAATAATATAATTCACAGGGAGTTTTCTCTGTAAATTTTATAAAGCAGTCGGTAATCATCGACAATTATTGCGTACTAGATTGGGTTTGATGTCATCTAGCTGATGAGCCCACCATCAAACTAGGGCGAAACGCAATGCTTTTGGAGTAAAGGCCACAAAACCTTTAATATTGAATTTCATTCATAAATACTCCACTAAATAAATTTTAATTCGACTATTTTTAGTCTTTTTATTGTTTTTATTTGTTCATTCTTATAACTTCGCTTGGCCACGAGCATAACATCATAATTTCTAATGTCTAACTTTAATCAAAGTTCTTTAGAATAATATAATTCACAGGGAGTTTTCTCTGTAAATTTTATAAAGCAGTCGGTAATCATCGACAATTATTGCGTACTAGATTGGGTTTGATGTCATCTAGCTGATGAGCCCACCATCAAACTAGGGCGAAACGCAATGCTTTTGGAGTAAAGGCCACAAAACCTTTAATATTGAATTTCATTCATAAATACTCCACTAAATAAATTTTAATTCGACTATTTTTAGTCTTTTTATTGTTTTTATTTGTTCATTCTTATAAATATATATATACAGTTCATCATTTCGCATCTACATGATATATTCTTATTTTAATGCTGTATCATCTAATAAAAAATAACGATTGGTCAGGGTTAAAGCGAAAATATGGCGATTTTTATTCAACCATGGGGAGTGGTTGATTGGCTTTAGTTACCAAAGTTAACCAACTCTGAATCGAAACCGTTGTAGCCTGAAATTAATTTTTAAAAATATGTTTTCGGCTAGACCGATTTTGACGCGATTTTCACTTGCAGATAGAAAATGCTGTAGCGCGGAGTTGAGGCTACTTCATTTACTCCTTAGATGGCGCTCAGGTCGCTTTTTTTCTAGAAAAATCGTTTTTATGCCCGGTCAGAAACTAAGCTAACAGATTTTGACGGGTCTTGCCACTTTCAAATAGCTGATGTTGTAAAGAGTGACTTAGGTTGTTTTATTTACCTTCTAGATGGCGCTGGGGTCACTTATTGCAAGAAAATTCTTATCTATAGACCAATATCGCTCAAGATCACACCATTTAATAATGTAGGTAAATAATAAAAAGAAAAATAATAAAAAAAAAACCTTTGCAAAAATTTTGAATCGATTGAAGGTGGTGGTGGATAATAAATTTACTTAAGTGTAGCTTTCTCTACATAGTAAATTAAACCTATTATATACTACACTCATATGAAAGCATTCACAGCCCTTATAACAAAACACACATTTATAAAATGTTTGTCTGTCTGTCTGTCTGTTTGTTCCGGCTTACCTCGGGACTTTTACTGACCGCAAGCTAATGCTGTAGCGGGTAAAATAGGTTTTTTTTAATTACTCTCTAGATGGCGCTCCGCTCGGGTGACTTTTTTTTCCATATTCGTATATTTGAACCGATCAGAAACTACTGGCCCGATTTTAACGATACTTCCACTGACAAATAGTTGATGTTGTAGGCAGTAACTTATGAAGTATATTATTCTAAATATGGCGCTGAGATACATTTTTCGAAATCTTATATATGAGCTTCAAAGCTTTTGGCAAAAATGCATTACAACTACGCTTTCAAAATCAATGCTTTCTCCCTTATTTTTTCTGTGGCAGCAACGCATTGTATAACAGCTAGTTTATAATAAATGTTTGTATCCCAAATTTGTTTGAGTTCCGGAAGTAAAACTTTTGTGTCGTTTTTTATCCAAACCTTGAGCATCTGCTTAGAAAAAAATCCTGACGACCTAGTCTGACATTTCCTCTATCCAACAGCATGTGCAGCGTATAAATCGTTTCGATTGATCTTTTAAAAGGGTTAAATTAGGGTAAAATTGCAACGCCATCTGTACGTCATCGTTTCCAAAATTAAAAATGAGTTTAAAATGAACATAGCCGTTTTTTTATTAGTATTAAGATTTGTCTACCCAATTCCCGAAAATGCTTAGCTCCCGGTCAAAATTTAAAATTAAAATTACTGTTTTCCAGTTTAGATTATTACTTATACATGTTCAGAATCCAAGAACATAAAACCAAAAAGCTTTTCCAAACAACAACGAAACCAAAAACATAGAACATAGCTTCTCCCAACAGTAACGAACCAACTGGCTTTTATTATAGAGAGGATAGAATATATTTTAGACTTATTTTTTGCGAAAAACGAACGACCAGTTTTTAAAAAAATCGATCTTTTTTCAAAAAACTTTTAAATTTTTTTGTTTGTAGTGCCCCGTGGCGTAGTGGTTGGTGTGTCAGACTTTAACGCCGGAGGACTGGGTTCAAGCCCAGCTTCCAGATTCGATAACATCTAATGTTTTTTCAGGGGCACTGCCTCTTGCGAGGAAGTGACAAATTCTCCAAGAGTATCATTGTCATGAAAAGTACTTCTCACCTAGTTGTTCGGATTCGACGTAAAATTGTAGACCCCGTCCAATCCTGTAGAACTAACAACGCACACAAAATGATTGGTTGAGAGTTGAAAGTCTCTAGGTTGTGGTTCTTCGGAGCTGTCAGTGCCACTAAGTTTATCGTTTATTTTTTTATTAAAAATATTTTAACGAAAATTTTTTGATTATGTCAATATAAAAAAATTAATAAATTCCATTCGAAAACTTAATTAAAAAAAAATTCATTTATTGGTTTTCGAAATGTAAAATTTTCAAAAAAAAAATTGTTTAATTAATATAATTTTTTTTAGAAAAGTTATTAAAAAATTAAGTACACCATTATCATTCAGCTATCTAGGCCTTTCTTAAAATAAAATTTGGTTAAGATCCGTTGAGTCATTAACGAGAAGTAAAAATTAAGAAAAACCGTTACATGACAGGAACCGTTAAAACTGTTATTGAAGAATAACGGTTTAAATCGTCTAAAAGGCCTTTTATGCAGTAAAAGACTGACAGACAGACAGACAGACTGACAGATATTTCCAGGCCCACTTTTTTCGACTTTGCTATCATTGTAATTGTCATGTTTGATTGTTATCTCACAACTTGCACGACTTCATAACTTGCCTTATAGTATTTATAATCGCAAGTAAAAATTAGAAAAGATCAACACAAATAAACAGATTTTTCTATCTCAGAGTATGATGTGATGTGTTGACAATGTAACAGTTAAAGCAAATTTCGAACAAGTTACACACCATAACTTCTATACAATATATAAAATTAAATTAACATATCTTGTACAATATTGTCGGTGATATTAGTGAAAATACCAATATTATAACGATAACCTTAAAGCTTAA